>JAVSBS010024306.1:0-25295 GCA_033124195.1 Coracias cyanogaster
CCGTCCGCGCAGGGGTTATTTTTTTCCGGAGGAGGGTTTTTAGTTGTTGTTATTTTTTTTAACCCCAAACTCGATTTTTTTAAAAATTCTTCAAAAATTAAATTTTAAAATTTACATTTCCCCATCTCTAATTTTTTTCCTTCTCTTTCCCTTCGCCCCTCTCCGAGGGTCTCCACCTCCCTCCCTCCTTTTTTTTCCCCCCCAAGCTCCAAATATTCCTAATATTGCCGGATGAGCTTATTTGGGGTAGAAATGGGCAGCGGGGAGGAGTGCGTGGTGTTCTTGTAATAATACACGCCACCCACAGCCAACTTGCTTGGAGGGGTGGGAAATAATAATAATAATAATAATAATAATAATAATAATAATAATAAAGGGCCTTTTGTCCTGCCCAGGGAAATCCTGGCCAGGGCTGAGCCCTGGGTACTTTCCCAGCTCTGCCTGGTTGGGCTTGAGGAGAAGGAGAAGTGAGAGATGGAGATCTCAAAGTAGTAGAAGTAATTTCTTCTTTGAATTTGCCTGCCATGAACGTAGGGGAGAGGCTCTAATTGAAGTACTTTAATCATTCACACTTGATTAAGTACAACCGTGACCGGGAGGAGAGGGATCCACCCGGCTCCCTCCAACGGGAGGGATGGGATGACATTTTAATCCTCTGGTTTGAAAAAAAAAAACAACATTAGCGAAGCAGGAGAAGCGATAGCCGGGGACGGTTGGGTATAATGGACCGTTGTTTTCCTACAGATGGTGGCTTCACCGATGGGAATGAGACCGCGGGTATTTAGAGGGGGAAGGAAGGGGAGGAAAGAAAAAAAAAAAAGAAAAAAAAAAGAGAAAATAAGGCACGTACTTTCCAGTTTGTTTAAGCAGAGCGAAGAAAATAATGATAGACGAGATGCCTGGTGACAAAATGCTTTTGTTCCCGTCTCCATCGGTGCAGGAGGGCGCCGACCTGCTTTAGCATTCTTTAAAGGTCTCTTTACCAAGGAAAATTGAAGACGGTCTCATTATCAGAGAGTGTGTGCGGAATACTATGAGGTATTTATGAATGCAGGGGCGACTGTGGAATCGCAGACATTTCAATTACACATCCTGTAGTAACCAAAAAAAAAAAAAAAAAGAATTATTTGTGGCGTAATCTGTTATTACCATAAAGCTGATTTGTGCTGGAGCTCCGGAGCTGGCCGAGGGAATGGGTTCTCGCCGGGAACAAAGATTCGTATTCTTCACCTCGCAAAACTTTCTGCTGCCTCAAGTTGCTCTAAAAGCGATTGTTTGGGAAGCGTCAGCTAGTGGCGAGCGTTGCTCTGGAAAATCTGGCGTTGGAAGTGCAGGGAGGTATTTTTAGGAAGGAGTTTTTTAAATCTGGGGACCCGTTGGTGGGACCCACCTGTTAGTCTTTAGCGGGGCCGAGGGAAGTTCCCTCCCATGGTTAGCAAACCCCAGGTGGCTTCAGCCCAGCTCTTCCAACCATGGACTTTTGAAGTCTCTTTCCTGTTCAAAGTCATAACCGAGTGTTTCTAAAACTGAACGGAAAATAAGATAGTTTAGGCGGGGCGGTGAACCGCTCCGGTGTTTTGAAGTGTGGATAGCGGCAGCGTTTGACTTCTCCTTTTTCCCCCCAAAATTTCACACTGAGGTGCTTCCTCAACCCCAGAGTTTTATCGCCAACTTCATAAGGTACAAATTGTGGATGATGCTTTCTCGCGGTCGGCTTTCCCTGGGTTTAAGGTAGTTTTCTTCTTGGGATCCGTGAGGTTTGGCTGGGCAGGGTGATGTCCCGCAGAGCTGCAGCCCCACATCCCTCTTTGCTGACAGCTCCCTCCTATCCTGTCCAGCTTTTCCAGGGCAAAGCTCTGCCCTTTTCCCGCTCCTGCTTTTCCTAGCTGGAAAACGTTCAGAGGAACTTCCCCATAGCAAGGCTGTTGTCTCTAACGCTGTCGTTTCAGCACAGGGACTTGTCATTAGGAGCCAGGGATAATATTCCTCGTATCGGGAAAAACATCAGGCGTGAGCATACTGAAACCTTGGGCCAGGAAAGTCGATTTACCCATCTGGCTGGATGCAGGACAAATAAAACTCCTCCAGTTCAGCCAACTCCTGTAAAAATATGTGCTTTAAGGGGGGAAAAAAAACCCCTTGGATCTGGGTTTGCCCAAGCTTTTGGAAAAGGCAGGTTAATTTTCGCTGGGGTTTTTGGTGCTGTTTACTGGCTGTGGGAATTGACAGCGGCTTCGTGTTGAAGCGGAAGAAATGGAAAAGCTTCTGTAAACACAGCCCTGGCAATTTGCAGGTGTTTTGTCAAAATCCACTGGATGATGCTGTCTCATAAAAGCTGAGAGGTGTCATATTGACTCCTCGTGTCAGATCTAGCAAGTATTCCTGTCTCCGCGTGATGTTCTAGCTGTGGTGAGTTAGAGAAATGGAGAGTGGAGCTACTGGTGAGGAGCTCTTCCAACCGGGGAGATTACACCCGCCTTAGAAATGCGCAGGGACCCCTCACCCCGAGCAGGTTCTCTCCCCACAGATCTGCTCGCAGCTCCCTCCCCCAGTAAAATCCCACCTTTGTGTACCTTTGGTTATTCCGCAGAGCTGGAGAGCAGCACCTTGAGCCAGCCTTCTGCCTCCTGAGGTTTGGCTACAGCAGAGCAGGGAAGCGTGGTATGGATCTTAGTAATTTTTATACTTATTCTCCTGCTCCCACAGGAATTAGAATTTTGTTGTTAAACAGGATAAAGCCCTGAAATACCTTTTATTTCCTCAGCACAGCCCACTTCACTCTTAAAATTGAAATTATTCTTGCGCCAAGAGCGTTTTGATGACAGGCTCTGACTGAAGGAGTGGCAGCAGGGCTCACAGGCGAATGAGGACTGTGCAGGGTGGTTGTTGGGGTCCCCTCTTGCTGGGAACACTGGAACTTCGGAGGGGAGGTTTTGGCAAGAAGCTACTGGTTTCGCTCTTGACTGGGAGAACACAATCATTTTAGCTGGGTATTGGTGTTTTCTCCACTGCCGTGCGTGATGCTGGAAGCCGCGATTCCACAAGGCACTTTGTCACCGGGCCAACTCTCATTCCTTCTCCCGTGTTCCTGTGATTTAATTATTTTTTTTGTTCCTTCTCCTTTGCCAAAGGAAATAAAATAAAGATAAGTTTTAGGTGAAAGGATGAAAACTGCCGTGACCGCCCTTTGCCCAGCGAGGGCATGGAAACCAAACCTTCTCGTTCCACCATGCGTATCTTCTCCTACTCAGCCCCATCGTGGTGGGGAGACAGGGACCTTTGGCATTTCACAGCTGAGCAGGTCACATTTTCGGTGAAGTCAGCAGGAGTTGTTGGTGACAGAGCGCAGATGAGTCAGTTGTTGTTCATTCAGTTCTGCACCGGCCGATGATGCTTTATGAGTGTGCGCTCCCCCTTCTTGCACCCTGAGCCCTGATGATTTCTTGAGAACCAGGAATTGCTTTCGCAGGATTAAACATCTGGATATTCTGAAATGATTTTTCATTTCTCCTCTCTGAAGTAGTAATGCTGGCGGGATGTCGTGTTTGGGAAACGCTGAGATCGCAAAGAGAAAGGTGAAGTCCTCGTGTTTGGAGAAGAGACGCTGGGCTGTTGAGAAACAAAAATCCCATTTTTGTCACCTTTATCTTCAAAGCAAGAAGGGCCTGACTCCAAATTTGGTCCAATCTCACCTAGATCTGATGCCTTACATGAACTTTCTGTGTGGAGGCTGTGAGATAATCCTTGCTGGGGATCCAGCTTTGGGGTTTGCTTTGGTCAGTTGGGTTTGTTCTCGGTGTGGTGAGGGGGGAACATGGCGGTGCTGCATGGGAAGATCTCAGTGGTCTGCTAGCAAAGTTGTTGGTGCTTTTTTTTGCTCTATAATGATTTGTGAGTGCCTGGACTATCTTCTTTGTAGTTTTCATGGGATTATGAAAAAAAAAAACCTTCTGGAGTAGTGGGAGGGGAAAAATGAGTGATGGAACCAGAGTGGCCTGATTGTTAGTGCTGACGTTGATGGACCCGTCAACCCTCATGGAGGTCATTGGTGCAGCTGCGTTGCCGACTTCTGGGATTTTTATGGGGTTTTTGGCCCATCCTGAAATTCCAGTCAGGAACAGAGCTCACTCCAGAGGGATGCTGGAGGCTGGGCCCTGCTCTGCGGTTTTTCTGGGGAGGAACCACCCCTGGGATGCCATCACCTTTCAGGGTCCCCCCACTCCACAGCTGACAGGAGCTGTGTGCACATGCAGCACACAGTTATTTTGGGTAGTTCAGCCTTGTTTTTCAAATACATGGTCTTCTGGGTGGATCAAGGTAGGCATCTTGACAGGCATCCATAAAGTCCCATCTGTTCTGGGGCTTTACTGTAAAATGCAAATAAACCCCAAGTTACTTGAATATATCAGACTTTAATTATTAATGACTTGCTCCTGCAACCTTATCTGGCAGTGATTTCACGTATGCTTTGAGCCAATAAAAACCAGTGGTCCTCCTGAAAGTAACCACCCTGCTTACTTCTGGGTTTCTCCCCATCCCTCCCACCAGAAGTAGGCTTTGTACGGTTAAAGCAGCTTGCTTGGATGTTGAATTCCAGGCTCTGCTTCACCCAGGTCCTCTCGCTCATCCCCACCAGCAGCGTGAGGTTAGGAAGGACCTTTGCCACCACGGTGGCCAAATCAAGGTTGACCAGCTCACACCCTTCTTTGGCCCCAGGTACCTCGGCGGTGAGGTTTTTGCGGAGATGCTGGTCAGAACCTTGCTGGGTTGGTTTTTCACAGGAGGACTGCCGCGGTTGCTCCCATGTACGTTAACTCGTGTAACGTTGTCCAAGACCCAGCCACTATTTCTTTGCGACAACGCACACCAATTATTACTTAAGTAGACCCCCGAAGCCCAGCGCGGAGGGAGAACGTGTGGATTAGAGACATAATATTTACAAGGAGCCAAGACTTTAATGAGACCTGGAATAATGCAGATGGATTCTCTGTTGCTAAATATAACAACTATGTAATGGATGCTGCCTGTCATTTCTATTTTAATTTTTTTTTTAGTGACCCATTCGCTTTGGAAAAAGAGAAGCTTCTGTGCTGAGGAGGTTGGCACAAAATTGTAGGAGATTCCAAAATTAGCCTGGATTTTTGGTTATTGATGTAATGTAAGGTACGGGCGACCCTGGTTGAAGAGTGGTTGAGCTCCTTTGAAATGCTGGTGGGCTTTGGAAGAGGATGGGTGTGTAGGATCGGCCCTGGAAGAGGTGGAAGGAGGAGGTGGAAGGCCAGTGGTTTCCATGCAGCATCATCATTAGGGGAGAAAATAAAGAAAACCAACCATTAATGACAGGGCTGGCTCCTGTGCGGATGGGGTTGTCATGCCGTGGGGTGGGATGAGTTCTAGAGACCCTCAGCCTGCCTGAGGGATATTCCCGTTTATGTTTAGGGGAACTTGCCATGACACGGTACCTCCCCTCTCAACAAACAATTCCCTTCTGGCCCAGTTGGTGCCTTGCTGGTGTGGACGCGGCTGTCATCGCGGGGTTCTCCTGGCCTTCCTGCATCTTTGCTGTCACAGCATCCCACCCATGTGTCCTTACATCCATATACGTCCCTGGCTGAGGCTTTCCCAAGGTGTGAGGTCTCTGTGGCCACCATATTCCTCTACAGGTGATGCGCTAGGAACACTTCGGGCGTGAGGCGCTCGTAGTTTTTGTTCCAGATAAAGTTTTTAATGAAAAATTGGCCTTCTGCAGGCCCCTCTGAATAACTGCATGTGGACTTTCGTTGTCAGGTCTCCCCCTTGCTTTTATCAGCATACCCTTTAGTTTTATGATGGTGTGTGTGGGGGTGAGAATGTCCTTGGTTTGTGTTAGCCGGAGGGAAAACCCTGTAAAATTCCCCTTTAAAAATGTGCTAGGTCAAATATAAGAGGGGCTCATGGTACCTGTAAAACATCAACTTTATTTTTATACAGAAAACCAGGCTCTGCATGGCAGGGGATGTTGGAAGAAATCCGCAACGTAAGCAAAGTAATTAGGCTGAATACTGGGTGTTACACTTGAAAGTTGGGAGACTTGAGCTTTGCTGTCATTAGTTGTGGATAAAATTAATTCAGGATATGGAAGAGAACCTCTTTTCATCAGCTTTCATGATCTGGCAGCTATTTGAAGTTTCCTGATCCCACAGCACAAGCTCAGGTAGGTTTTATAGTTGCCACTTGTCTGAGCTAGAGGCTCTTTCCACACAAAGATGGTATGGAGCAACGTTCAAGCCTAGAATTAGGGTATCCAGGAGTTTACTACTGGAATGCCTTTACTAACTTTTACCCTTTGCTAAGAACAGCAGCATTTCTCTAGAAGAAAAAACCCTATTCTACCTGTTTTCCATTCTTAGAAGGAAACGAGATTTTTTTTTTTTCAATATGCTGTAATGTTATTCCTGGGTGAAGCACCAGGATGCCCGTGTGCCTGGTAGCCCCGTGGCCAGGGTCAGGCAGGGCTGTGATGTGCTGTGAGCGCAGCCCTGTTGGAGCATCCGAAGTGGCCGTGCCTGCTGCTTTTTCCAGGCATTTCTGTATTACTCTGACATATTTTTCCCATCTGTAATGTTTGAAGAGCAGAAGTCATAGGTCTATACCCCTCTATCTGGATGGGCAAAAGCTGCGAGCATTGGCAAAAAAGTAGCGTAGATAGATTTGGGGAGACAAAGTGCAATTTTAGTTTTGTCTAGCCAAAAGTTCAACATATTTCTTGAATTTGTGCTTTCTTGGAGGTGACCCAGCTTCACTAAACACTGGTTCCAGCCTCGCTTGCAGTATGAAATCTCACTCGTGTTTAGCCCCAGGCAGCAAGGTTGTGGCCAGTGATATTTTTGTTGTGGTTGTTTCTGAAAAAATTTTAGCTGAATGAAGGAAGAATCTGGCCAAGTGGGTCGCTGCTTGCCTGCTTCACCTCCAGCCATCGCTCTTCCAGCCTGTGCTCCGGGCTGTTTAGGGTGCTGGACGCTGGAGTGGGGTGCACAGCCCTGACGATATGGTCAGCGTTGCACATCTGAGTGCCCAAGGGAGCATCGATAGCAGAGGGTAGAAATCAGAGCCTGAGGAAAGGGGCAGAGGGACGCAGAGAGAAGCTGTGGCTGGTAGTGTTGAGAACCACCAACAGTTTCTGGAAAATATTAGAAATAAAACTAGGTTACTAGGTGAAGTTAATAGAGAGGATAAAAATGTTACACTTTTTTTAGCAGTGGGGAAGTAATCATATGTTTAGACCCTGTTATGATTAATAGAATCACAGAATGGTTTGGGTTTGAAGGGACATTAAAGATCATCTAGTTCCACCCCTCTGCCATAGCAGAGACACCTCCCGCTAGACCAGGTTGCTCAAGGCCCCATCCAGCCTGGCCTTGAACACTCTCTAGGTTAAAAACTTCTTCCTAATTTCTAATCTAAATCTACTTTCTTCAATGAGACCTAATCACCTAATTTGACAATCAGCAACAATCTATATTTGACAATTTAGAAGCTGGCAGATGCCCTTTGAAAATATTTTGTGATCTCCACCATTGGTACAGCTTCCACACTTGGCATCTCTCTGTAGGAGGTGGTAAATTAGGGGTGACGTATGGATAATATAGATAAATATTGTTAGACCTTTTTTTCCTACTTCTGCTGTATTCTTAATTTCAGGTCTGTAAGTGGCGTTTGAAAAGAGACATTTATTTCAAAGACTGGATTTTTAACGTTGAGAGAAACTTAATGGCTACAATTAGTCCAGCACGTCTATCTCCCAGGCCTTTACTTGTTTATAGACTTCACCCAGATTTCGGAGGGTTTCTTTGCTCTGAACCGTAGGCGAGGCTGTGCCGAGGAGGAGCCGGGTGCCCTGCCTAATCCTGTCTGTCATCCTAGGTGTGATTTTGACGACATTGCTCAGTATCGGGCCTCTGCGATGAATGTTAAAGGAGAGATTTCGGCTTACGCTTCCCTCGTGGTAAAGAGTAGGTTTGCAAAATATTTCCTTTGGGTTTTTTCGCTAAGATGCGATTACCAGTTCTGGTTCTGTGGCTCGGAGAGCCTCCGCCTCTTGCTGACAGTGACTGGAGTTGTTCTTTTCCCGTGTAGGGTACAAAGGAGACATTGATGCGAGTCTTTTGCATGCTGGACCCCTTTCCATGCCTCTGGGCTGTAAGTTGCGATACACATTTGTTTGACACCTCTATTTACATTTCTGACATCTCGACAAAGGACTAGACAGCATTTGGCACCTTGGTTTAAGAAGGAGGCCAGTCTGATGGACAAAGCTCTACCATTTCAGATGGTGTTAGCTGCAGCTGTAGGGGAAAATGGCATTGCCTTCTAGGTCTGTGGCTAGTTGCTTATCTGAAAAATAGCCCTTTAATATTATACATCGCTGTGCAGTAAAATCTGTCAAAGAGAGACGCTTCGTCTTTGCAATATGTAAAACATGGCCTGGAAAAACAGCTCGTGGTTTGTGTCCATAAGTAGAGCAGTTGACTCAACTGCTCTTGTCTGCTGCTGTGTGATCCCACGCATTATGAAAATGACAGGAAAGAAAGTAGAAATAATAAGAAAAAAGAAATAAAATAGAAAAGATCAAATAGCCAGAATGTGAATGTTTTGGATGTGTGAAGGTGACAATCATAGCTTGCTGTGCCTTATTTTGAGGTGCAATATGGCATAGATACTATTGTGATGTTAAGACAATCCATTTGTTCAGGTCAAGATCAGCTAGACCTGAACAAAGAACTAATTATTAATATAACTGTAGGCTATAAAATAAACCTTCTGATGAAACGATGGATATGAAATTTTGGGAATTCTGGAATGAACCCCTGCAGGAGCCTCTCCCTGATACAGTGAGCATGAGTTGTGTGAATACAGGAGCGGTCGATTCTCTGTGCCAGGAAGAGTTGGATTATCTAAGCCTGCCGTTACCTCTGGAGATGACGACTGACTAGATATTGTTCCTATTCACACCTTAAACGTCACCCGAGATTGTAACTCATAACCGTTGGCTTCTTTTGCTTCCTACTCTTGTCACAACAGGAAGGAAAAAGTCAACAGCCAGATTTTTTTTCTCCCCTTGTGCAGTTGGTGTCACCCCCCATGGCTTTGCCTCCAGGTTTGAAATCAGGTTTGTCGACACGTTTGACGTGGCCTTTGGGAGAGAAGGCGAGACCATGAGTCTGGGCTGCACCGTTGTCATCAGCCCTGACATCAAGCGCTTCAAACCAGACATCGAGTGGTACAGAAACGGTGAGGATGGCTGGCAAGAAGAAATGTGAACTACTTCTGTGTAAATCTTTACTTGTTTCAGTGCGTGTGAGCATTATGATTTGGTCGTTGCTTTCTCAGGTTTCCAAACGGCAATATTTTATCTTTTTCAGTTAGAAATTCTTCAAAATTTAGCACTTTGAAGTGGATCCACAGTTAGAAACTGAGGCAGCACTGTGCAAACGTCTTCTAGGGAATCTTTTATTTCTTAAAAAAAAAAAAAAAATGAGAAGCATTTTGATCAGCTCCAACATCCGTGGGGCCCATCTACACAGCTTTTACTGTTTCTTTACACACCAAGACTTTTCTTAAGCCATTGCACAAATGTGCTGTGCAACAGCTGGTGAAAAAAGCTGTTGCTTCCTGCAGTTACACTTTGAAAACAAAGCCAAAAATTGGCCGAGAGCAGAATTAACTGTAGTTTATGACTGTGTCCAAAGACAGAGAGTTGCACAATAGGGATGGTCTCACGTGTTTGCAATCTACTCCAAGATGTTCTCCACACTCAGGACCTGTTCCTCCGTAGACCTGGCCAGTTCTCATCGCTACGTTCTCCACCTTCCAGGTGTTCTCATTACGCCATCCAAATGGGTGCAGATGCACTGGAGCGGGGAGCGAGCTTCGCTGACGCTGACTCACGCAAACAAGGAGGATGAGGGTCTTTACACGCTGCGAGCAGTGATGGGAGACTACTACGAGGAGTACAGCAGTTACGTCTTTGTCCGAGGTAGGATATTGTCTTGTGAGCGACACCTGCTACAGAAATGAGAAGACACGCTGGCAAAAGCAGACTCAGAGATTTGAGGTGCTTTTTTACCCCCAGTAAAAAGAGAATAATTGTTTTCTATTAATAGATTCTAGCAACATAGCTTCCAGTTGTTATCTGGAAAAACGGAACGCGCATCTCATACTTTGGTGTTGTGTGCTAGAAGACTTCTCAACCTCACTGGCATTTTGAGGAGGAAATTTAGGGTATCCCTGTAACTGCGTGACTCTTCCTCACTTCCAGCCTGTGAAGAGTACTGAACATAAGTCAAAAAGAGGAAAAACCCACATAGTAACTTCAAAATGTATTTTTGTCAACACCTGGCTGCTAGCTAAACTGCACTGTTTTGATCAAGACTTTGTCCCTGTTTGAGGTGTTCTCTCTAACGGGCAATGCAGGGACAAATGCAGTGGAGGGGGAACACAAAGCTCTGCAGCTGGGGAGGAGCGACCTCCTGTACCAGTACAGGCTGGGGCTGGCTGGCTGGAAAGCCACGTTCAGAGAAGACCCTGGGGGTCCTGGTGGACACCAAGGGGAACGTGTGCCCTCTTTGCAAAGGAGGACAGTGTAGGAAGAGCACTGCTAGCAGATGAAGGGAGGTGGTCCTTCCCCTCTACTCAGCCCTGGTGGGACTCATCTAGAGTGATGGGTCCAGTTCTGGGCTTCCCAGGACAAGAGAGACAGGAAAGAGCATTTAAACATAAGAAAACATTCACTTTTACTGCAAGGGTGATTGAACACTCCAGGTTACCCAGACAGGCTGTGGAGTCTCCATCCTTGGAGATACCCAAACCTGATCTGGCACAGTCCTGGGCAACCAGCTCTGCCTGAACCTGCTCTGAGCTGGAACCGTACGTCTCCATCCTCGTAGATGCTGATGCTGAAATCCCTGGTGCCCCGGGCGCACCTCTGGACGTGCAGTGCTTGGACGCCAACAAAGATTACGTCATTGTCTCCTGGAAGCAGCCCGCTGTGGACGGAGGAAACCCCATCCTCGGCTATTTCATCGACAGGTCAGTGAGCGCAGACTTGGCCTTGCTGCTGGTGCTAACACAGAGGCCTCACAGCACATCGGAAAGCGTGAGATAAAAGGGTCATTTGTTATTTTCATTCTTGTTGCTGGCCAGAAGAAAATGACTTTTTTTGTTTTAGATTGGCTGGGCCTGATGTAACTTCCACGGGAGTAATTACATCCTGCTTCATTTAACTTCATTTAACTGCTCCCCTGGCAGCCCCAGGGCTGCTTGAAGCAGGGTCCGGCCGAGTGCCCGACTTTAACCCCGGTCACAGCCCACCACGGAGCTCTCCGTGCCCCATGAAACCATTCTTCTGTGCGTGAAAGGTGAACTGGTCGCCTTCTGGCAGCTGCAGGAGATGGATGGATTTCATGTCCCTCTGAGGACGCTGAACTGACCCTCCCTGAGCATACCTGGGGGGGTTTGAACTGTGCAGTGAGTCCTGCTCCTGTCCCATCCTCAGCTCAGGGAAGAAGGGCTGGAGCTGTGAGGGGTTTAGAGCATGGCCCATCGTCAGCCCAGCCCTGAGCCCCTGGGGCAGCTGCTGAGGTGTCACAGCTCCCTAACGCCGCCGGGAAAGGCGGCCGATGAACACGAGTGGACAGTGGAGCTGTGAAGGTGGCTGGTGACCCTGCTTTGCGTTCTTCCCTTCCCAACACCGGTGGAGCTGTGAAGGGCTGGTGACCCTACTTTGCGTTCTTCCCAACACTGGTGGAGCTGTGAAGGGGGCTGGTGACCCTGCTTTGGGTTCTTCCCAACACCAGTGGAGCTGTGAAGGGCTGGTGACCCCGCTTTGCGTTCTTCCCTTCCCAACACGGCTCTTGCTGCTTGTGTTCTCCAGGTGTGAGGTCGGCACCACCCACTGGACCCAGTGCAACGAGACGCCGGTGAAGTTTGCTCGTTTCCCGGTCACTGGTCTGATCGAAGGCCGTTCCTACATCTTCCGAGTCCGAGCTGTGAACAAAGCTGGCGTCAGCCTCCCGTCCCGGGTGTCGGAGCCCGTGGCCGCTCTGGATCCTGCTGACAGAGCCAGGCTTAGAAGTAAGATGCGCTTGTTGCTGATTGCCTGAGAGCGTAAAAAATCACAGCTCCTCAAAAAACCAACAGAGTATGGCAATCTCCTCGTGAGCCTTGGAAATCCCACTAGAGGGAGCAATGCAAAAGTGCAATATTCAGTGGAGGTGGCTTTGCCAAGGAGAAACCATCCCGGTGCTCCTTGCACCAGGAGCTCAGTGCCGGAGGGCTCTGGCCGGCTGCGCGGCTCCCAGCTTGCAGGGAGCAGGGGAAAGGAACCACAGAGCTCATGGCCCAAAGAGACTTTGCTTTTGTTCAGCCAACAAAACAGCTGAACAGATCCTGTGAATCACAGAATCGCAGCATGGTGGGGGTTGGAGGGACCGCTGGAGATCCTCTCTCTCTACACAGATGCCAAATTCATGTGCCTAAAATCAATTGTTTCTACTTGTTTCTGAAGTTTTACTATTTAGAATTGTACAACGTGAGAAGGTGTTGCATGTAAAGCTACAGGGCTCCCATGGTCCTGGCTTATAAGCCTCGTATGTGTATAATGGTGCTGCTGACTGTGGTGAGATGATCAAGGTCCCATTCAAAATCAAGCCCAGAGGCTGGAGGGGGCGGTCTGGCGCTGCCAGGAAATGCGCTCAGACAGGCGTGGAAGCTGGAGGCTGGGAGAGACCTCTTCTTCTCCAAGGGAAACCTGGAAGCCGCCTCAGGAGATGAGATCTGGTCTTGGTGGCCTATCCCCGTTATCTCCTCCTTGTCCCTCACGATCCTCTGTTCTCCCCACCCTCCCTCTCTGCTCGCCTCTCCAGAACAGAGCAGCCAGCGTAGGGTGAGGGCCGCGGAGGTGGAGAGCAGCGTTCGCCAGAGTTCTCCCTGAACGTGCATTGACCTGGCTGATAGCTGGATGCATGACCGCAATAAACTGATAACATCGAGGCGCCGAGAGCCACCCAGATCACATCCAGTGGATGTGTCGGGTCAGGCTGGGCCGGTTGTGGCCGTGACCCGTGGCTGGAGAGCTGGTAACGGAGGGAAGGTGGTTAAAGGGCGGCCTGCGGGAGTTTGGCTGTTCCTTTAGTGGCTGAGCTGTTAAACCACATTGAGTATGGGAAATAAAGGAAGCTCATTCTCTGCAAACAAAGAGCTGAGCAAGCCGAATGCCTGTGCTTGTCACCTAGGTGACTTCAGGGACGTTTTGGGGAGGAAGAGATGTTTCAGTGGATTACGCTCTCTGGCTCTGCTGACCGCTGGTAGGGCTGCAGCCTGCTCGGGCAGCCAGCTCGCGACCCCAGCAGCAGTCACAGCACTAACCAAGAGCAGAGCTCACATCCATCCTGCAAATGTTAGTTTTGAGCCACAAAAGAGTTGGTTTGCTCGTTGTTTCAAAAGTTCCTGAAGTCTCCTGTTTCCCTGATAGTGCTGGCATTTGTTTCAGGTCACCCTTCTGCTCCCTGGACTGGACAGATCATTGTGACTGAGGAAGAACCTGCAGGTACACGCAGCCCTTTTGCCTACAGAAGCCTGGGGTGAGGCTGGCTGATCTCCCGCGGGCTCAGCGGACTTGGGCACGCGCCCAGAGCCGCTTGTCCTGAGAGTCACTCAACCCTGAATCACAACTTGGTTGTGGCGCTGAGGTTTCCTTATCTGGGCCCTGGCAAATAAACATGCTTAGAGGTAAAAGAAGGACATTTAAAACCAGTATTTAGAAGACTTTTAACACTTTGTTTTAAAAAGTGTCAGGTGCTGAGGTATAGTAATACTCCCTCTATTTCTTATGGCACTAATTCTGATAGAAATATGAAGGAAATAAATCCTAATTCCCTTTCCTGTCCTTCTCCCTTGTTCTTCAGAGGGTGTTGTTCCTGGTCCGCCCACAGACCTCCGAGTTATTGAAGCCACCAAGAACTATGTTGTGCTTAGCTGGAAACCTCCGGGACAGCGGGGCCACGAGGGCATCATGTACTTTGTGGAAAAGGTAACGTGGGACAAAATCAGAGTCGTGTTGTGGCAATCTTTGACGTTTGTTTCACCACCTCTCCTGGACTTGTCGTCAACCTGAGACTTTTCAAAGTAGGGCCAAGACTAGAACTCCATCAGGATGTCACTGTAGATGAAGGTAAAGTAGGAAGAAAAGAAAGATGGGAAATAGGGAAGTAGCTGCAGAAAGTGTCCGAGGCTGTAACAGGCTTTTATGAGTTGTGTCATTGACCTGCCCTGGAGTAGACAGGCTGAGAAGCTCCTTCTGTATTGAGACAGCACAGTCACATGTTTATGTATGTATATATATCTCATATATATATATATATAACATATCTATTTAAATATATATAAAACAAAAGTGAAGCTCGTCTGGTGGGACAGATTGCGAACGTTTTGGACGGAGGCATTCTGCTGGAGTTTCTTGGCATCAGCACTTGCTCCTCCAGCTGCCTTTTCCTATTTATCCTCTAACTTTGTTTGCTCCACAAAGATGACAAAATCTCTTTTCTAGAACAGAATCAGCTTTAATTTCAGCGTCCTGCTTTTGTGAGATGTTTTCTTCTGGCTGCTAGCCTAGAAAATGCTTCACGCTTTTCACTTGTATCTCATGGCTCACCAACTTTTTTATCAATGCTTTTCCCTCTCAGTCTAGAGGTGTCATCAAGGGAGACATAAATATCTTCCCATTATGTGGGGTTTTTTCATCTCTCCTACAAAATCTGGTCTAAAAAAATGAGTTTCACTTAGCAACAGGCTTAGAGAGGATGAATACATGAATTTTGAGTTCCCATGTAAGAAGGGTTTTTCATAACCCATTGCATGCCGAGTGCTGAGCACTAATGTCAAACAGTCAGATAACATCCTCCTGGGAATTTGAAATCCCTCAGAAACCAGAACCCTTGCTTGAAATTATCCTTCATATAAAGTCCAGCACTGGATGCGATTCATAATAACATCACTTCCTAGTGGTGGAGAGGAGTTTGGCTTTGAGATATTCAGACCAGTAAGTTTTATGTACGTTTTCTGGAGCAGGTGGACATCTGGCAGATCCATAAGCTGTGAAATACGCTCATTCTGTGGAGAGGCCCCAAAACAGGAACGTGACTCCCCATTTTCCATAGCAGACGTGCATTTGGTGGTCCGGGCAGAAGGTCCTGCTGGGTGAGACACTCAGTGTCCAGGAGCTTCTGTTCCAGATGTGGTTTCTGGGTTTGCCTGCAGTGTGTGGCCGGCACAGAGGACTGGCAGAGGGTGAACACCGAGATCCCTGTGAAGTCTCCTCGCTTTGCAGTTTTTGACTTGGCTGAAGGCAAATCCTACTGCTTCCGAGTTCGCTGTTGCAATTCCGCAGGAATCGGTGAACCTTCAGAGGCCACTGAAGCCACCGTCGTGGACGACAAACTCGGTAAGCGTCTGTATTAAATTGCCTCCGTGGAATCTTTTCAGTTTATGACGTAACTGTTTTGTCTGAAGACAGATAGCTGCCCAGTGAATAATTCACGTATGGGAAGTACCCAGTGATTTATTCCCTTCGGTTAAAATACTTTTGGTTTGGGTTGCGGAGCCTTTGATGACAGCAAACGACAGATGCAAACCCAGGGAGTTGGGCTGCACGTAACGATGCCAGGAACTGCAAAGGCCGCAAATAGCGAAGGAAAAGGAAAACTCAAGGAAGTACAAAAATATTTTTTGTTTTACTTAGAGTCTTTATTGAAAATAAGCCCAGACATCAGCAGAGCTTAACCTCCCTTGTTTGCCAAATTAAACAGAAGAATTTCATGCTTGCGTGAAGACAGGGACTGTTTCCGCTGGAAGAGAAGCCAAGACATTCGCCGCAGTAAAGCCTCAGTAGCTACACCTACACCAGCAATTTGTTTCCAAATAGCACTGCGGATTTCAGCCCCGCTGCCAGATTCTCTCTGTTGACTCCATGGCGGTTGAGCTCTCAGAGCAGTTTGATGCGCACAAACTATGTTCTTTAAGAGGAGGAAAGCTCTGCCTGAAAGCTACTTTAGGTACATTTTGCTACTTGAGAGGGGCGTTGGTTTCTGGCTTGTTCTGTGGGCTGCACAACATCTGGTGTGCACCTAACACACCTCCCCTCTCCGAGAGCTCCAGATCCCATCTCTGGTGCAGGTGTTCAGCACATGGGAATAACCCAAATCAAATCTGAAGGAAATGCCCTAAATCACAGGCTATGGAGAAGTAAGGAACCGCCCCACCAAAGGCTTGAACCTCCTGCTCCTGTCCCGTTGTGCCAGATTACTGAATTTAAATCAGAGGAGTTTTTTTGAGGGTTCAGTCTGTATTAGTTGTGCCGATATAATCAAGAATAGAACACACCATCCTTATTTTATTTGTAAATTTTGACTGGCTGGTCGCTGATTTATTTCTGTTTCTGTCCCACAGATATTCCCAAAGCTCCTGGCCGTGTTATGCCAACCAGGAACACAGATACCTCGGTCGTTGTCACTTGGATGGAGCCCCCGGACGCCAAGGAGCTGGTTGGGTACTACATCGAGTCAAGTGTGGTTGGATCTGGTCGTTGGGAGCCGTGCAACAACAATCCCGTGAAGGGCACAAGGTAATGGATTTTAAAGCGTGGGGATGGTGGTCACCAGGCCTTGGTTCCCTGGATAGATGAGCTTTCCAGCCATTAGCAGAGTTAACGGCTCTGTGGCAGCCGGCAGGCTGGAGTCACTCCTGCTGGTGAAGCTCATAAGAAGTAATCAAAACCTATTTCACACTGAGTCCTGTCCAAAAGAGATTTATAACCAGCCTCGTGTTAGAAGCAGTTAGTCCGGGGGAGGAAACGCAGACGTTCCTAGTGAAGGGCAGGGAAGCAGCTCGCTGGCTCCGGCGCCTGCACAGCCTGTCAGCTTGATGGGACACAGCACCGCGAGGAACGGCTGAAGCTGCGCGTGGGGAGAATAAGCTGCGTAATGCTTGGAAGCAAAGTCCTTTGTTTTGGAGGACTGCTGTAAACAGTTCTGGACTAGAACATCAGGAGGACATGTGGATTGTATCACGCTCATGATATTACTTTCTAACTGCTCTTTCACTTGCAATTACCAAGATATTAATGAACACACTTAAATATTGGGTATAAACTCACATCTCTTACCAACATGAAGCTCAGTCCCGAGTCAGAAAAAAGTAATCAAGACGTAAAGCTTTGCAAGGTTTTGTGCTGTTTGCATCTTTTAAGATAAAAAATGTGACCTTTATTCACCGTAGAAGATCTCATTCTGAGCTCCTGTAAGCTGCGAGGTCACTACACCGCTTGGGTTCCCACCACCCATTTTTTGTCGGTGCGAGGTAGGGTGTGGCCCGCTCCTGGCCTTCACACCTCCTGGAGAAATCTGGAGAGGTCTGGAAGAGTGGGTAGGGAAAATTCTGCTCCACAAATTCTCATTTGGCTTTTATTTCCCCCCCAAAAAATTGAATTTTGATTTGGAAATACATTTTGTTTCCCACGTTGTATTTGCTTCGTCCGTCATTGCGTGATGTCAGTGTTGGCAGGTAGTGCAAGATGTGAGATTAAGAACTAGGACAAAATAAAAGTAACATAAAATAAAACACGCTTAAAATACCTATTGAAAAATAAATGTTGTTTTAATTACATTCACATTTCCCAAACGCAATTTTGTCTGAAATAAATTATTCCTGTCTTGGGGAATTTTGTGTTTTCAGCGCAGACAGCAGAGAAAATTTATGAGGTTTTTTTTAACGTGGTCATTAGGTAATCCTGTAGAAAGACCCTTCTAATAGAAGGGAAATTAAAAAACGGACACTTTTTCTAGCTCCTGGATGCTGCCCTGTAACCTTTTTTTGAACACTGCAATCGCTCATTTACGATTGTAAGGAAATGATGGGAACTTGCGCTGCAGGAGTCCTCTGCTGCCATCCTGGAGATATGCCAGGAGCCATCCAGGCCTTATCTCTGCAGGTTTCCACGCTGCTTCCCCTGGGAAGCACGGGTTGTATGCGCTAGCAGAAGTAGGACAGAGCCTCTGGTGACACAGACACTTGGGCACTCTTAGGAGGAAGGGCTGTGGGTCAGTGGTGTGTCTGCAGAGACGTGGCGTGGACGGGGTTCTCGGGTACCTTCTCTTTCTCTGACCTTCAGCTTGGTGACTGGGGTCATGGTTTATCCTCAGTTTTGAGAACCCAGAATAAATTTTATGGAAGAAATGCTTTCTTTCCACCCTTCAGATGTTTACTGTCTTCATAATACTTTCTAAGTGTTCCTTCACCGGTTTGCTTTAGATTCATTTGCCACGGGCTCACCAACGGCGAGAAGTACATTTTCAGAGTGAGAGCTGTTAATGCCGCAGGACTCAGTGAATTTTCACAGGACTCGGAGCCCATAGAAGTGCAAGCAGCCATTGGTGAGCTATTTTCCATTGCTCTTTTCATGGTAGTTTATTTTTTAAAGATGTTTTCAGCAACCGTTAAGTAACTAATAGTTTCATTTTACAATGCCATCCACAAATAATAACTTACCTGTAGATCCCGTGGTCTCACAGCCATAGTTCTGCAGTCACTGCACTCTTGTAGATGGTTCATCCCCACCAGCCAGTCTTCTTCAGGTGTTTCTGGGGAACCACTGTAAGCGAGCACTGCCGAGGTCACTTCATAGCTATCCAGGAAAACGGAATGTCACTCTGATCCCGTAACGTGGTATTTATCACCTCCTAACTCACACCAGCCTATGGACGTTTAGTTCCTAAGGAATCTGTTTCCGTACCTAATCCTAACGCTCGGTGTCTGTTGTAAGCCTTCCATAACCCTGCGTGTTCTCCCTGTGCTGCTGAGTTATTGCTCTGACCTAATCCATAGCGATTAACAAGCTCGTGGGGCTGGAATGGCTGGTACCTCTGCACCACCCGCGCGCTCGTTCGTGTCAAAACCTCTCAGAGCGGAGGGATGGGGCCTGGGGCAATGCTGTGAGGTCATCTTGGGAGGATCAGAAACACGACTTGGACGATCTAGTACTGAAATAATGAAGGTTGCTCTAACCTGCCCATAGTTGTTCCGCTCTGAGGAGTAGGCGTTACTCAAAGAGCATGGCCTGCGAGCAGGGTGAGAGGCCTTCTGCGCACCTCAGGTTGCTGCGAGTTCCAGCTTAACCTTTTGGGTGTAAAACCTGCCATTTATGGTGCTCAGCCTGTGTTGGCCGTGCGCGCGTCTTCGTTCTGTTGACTAAATGGAGAGGAAAGAAAGGACGTGTTTTAATTCCCGACGTCTCTGCTGTTTTCTGGCCGCTGCAGGGGCAGGATCGCTTTCCGGTGTGTCCCCCGCGCCGAGCGGTAACGCTGCCGGACTAACCGCGCGCGGTGCCGGCGGGGGAGGCGTGCATGGGTCCTCCCCGCCCGCCCGCGACACCCGCGCCGCGCCCCGCCGCCACGCTAAAGCTAACAGAGATGCGCTGCCCCGCGCCTCGGGCAAAGCGGGGAGCTCCGGAGGCCGTGGCGCGGCAGGGCCGGTTCAGGATGCTGGCACATCCGCGCCGCAAAGCGGTGCCGCTGAGCAGGCAAGTAAGTCTCCACCCGGGGACCTTGTGGCGCTGGGAAGAGTGACAAAGAAGAAAGATACAGGTGAGAGCTGGTAAAGCTGATAGATCCCAGAGAGTTAATAAAATGAATAGATTCCAGTGCTTGGGTCCATCCGCCCAACCTCTGCTCGTCCGTGCTACAGGTGAACGCGCTCTGCAGTGAGGCACCTTCTGTCAGCGCCGTTAATTACGTGCCCGACTCCTCGTTAGGATCATTATGGGTGTAATGGTCTCGGAGACCACTGCACAAACTGAAACACATAAATCCTTTAGCAATTTAATAGTTTATCTGACCACGTCTTAGCGTATCTGAGGTACTGTATCGTTTCGAAATCGCTGCAGTGACTTGTTAGGAGTCTCTGGGTTACGTGCGTGTGAAGGAAGCACGATCTGACTACGGTCGTAAGCAGGAAGATCTGTGTTGTGTTTGCATACGTGAAGCTCCTCTGTGGGTTTATGCCTGAGCTGCAGCTCATCCTCTGGGACACAGCACTGAGGAGCGCCGTGGTGTCTCTGACTGACAGCAGAGGGTAACCAGGAGAACCTCCCGAGGTGAAGCCACAGCCACAAAATCATGTTGTCAACACCTAAACACTCACTGTGCCCGAGAAACATGGGGCTTGAACTTCATTTAGGTCCTGGTTCGTGGCCAGTGAACTGAATTCCTCTCTGAAGGGAGGCTCCAGAGGCTTGTGCAAAGCGTTGAACAGAAAACCAAGCAGAGGCGCCTGGGGCCGGCAGTGATGGAAACGTTAACAGGCAGAGGGAACGTGTTTGATGTAGGATTTCCATCAGAAGTAGGGCTTCAGGGTCACACGTAGGGCTCTTCACAGGGGGTGACACACTGGGTGTGGGCAGCATTCCCCCTCGGTACGGAAAAAGCTTTGGAAGAAAATGAAGTTAATTATTTCTGTATTGTTTAAAAAAAAAAAAGTAAAAAAGAGGATTATGCCATGTATTTCTTAATGTAAGTTCCAGTAACAGACGTGTTCCCTTTCTGGTCAGTCTACAGCGCCTACGGTCACGCTTCCCTCTGTTGAGGTAAGATCAAGTGATGGGTGCAATGATGAAATTTGCACAGTATATAAATTTAAAAGGGAAAAAAAAAAATCACAAGTAAAGTCCATTCTTGGACAGGAAAAATATGGGCCTGTTTAAAAACAGGAACTACAACGAATACTGTTGGTGTGAAAAAGGGTTTGCCTTCAGGAAAAGAAAACAAATCATTGCATCTCCAGTTTTGTGCTTTTCCTCTAACGCTAGTTCTAGTTCCTCATTCTTCACAGTTTTAAAGTGAGTCCTGATCACTGACAGCAGAGCTACAACTGCAACACGTTCCTTCCCTCTCTGTCAGCTTGCTTCTCACAGAACAAATGATCCTGAAAACTAATTCCTGCGGACCTCTTCCTTTGGTTTGTGGAAGCTTTTATCCTGCATTTCTTATTCCAGCTCCAGAAACTTCCCTTGACCACATAAGTATTGTCCCAGTTGGGAAATGCAGGATGGGAGCTACCTGAATGCGGTACCTGCATGTCAGTCTGATCTCTGAAATGCTGCTTCCTACTCATGTGTTCTTCACCTTGAAACAGCTGCTCCATCCCCACCTTACGACATCATGGTGCTCGAGAGCGTTCGTGACTCGATGGTGCTGGGATGGAAACAACCTAAAGCCATCGGTGGGACTGAAATTACCGGCTACTACGTGAACTATCGTGAAGTGGTTGCTGGAGTTCCTGGGAAATGGATGGAGGCCAACATCAAGGCCATCACGGAGAGGGCCTACAGGGTAAGAGGTTAACCCTTGTGGGTGCTCTGGGGGCAGGCAGTAGCTCCAAGACAGATCTCAAAGACAGTTTGGGATGAATCATGGCTCAGTGTATGGATTGTGGTCTGGAGGGTTTTAATGGTTGTGAAGGGCTGGCCAGGGCAGTGGTGGAGTCCCCATCCCTGGAGGGGTTTCCAAGCTGTGGAGATGTGGTGCTGAGGGCCAGGGGTTAGTGGTGCCCTGGCAGGGCTGGGGGAACAGTTGGACTCGATGACCTTAAAAGATGTCTTTCAGCCAAAACGATTCTGTGATTCTGTATCTATGACGATAACTTTTGTTCTGTTAAACTTCTCTGCAAAATTATTTGTACACTTCTCTGTTGGTCTGGCACCAGCTGTCACCTGTGAATTCCCTACTCTAGACATTCCCTGATTTCCATAAGCCTGGCCCTCACAACACATGGCATTCCTACCAGGCTTGGTGGACCTACCCCAGCGTGTGCTGGATCCAGCTCTGTGCCAGCTGCATTTTGTGATCAGTTCTTGACCCAGCGCAAGTTACCACCTCGTTGGGCTGCTTTACGAACCAAAGGCAACGCCAGGACTGAGGTTCACCCCACTGCGGGGAGAGCTCTTGCCTGAAGTGAACTTGCTGTGTATCACGAGACAGATTAATAGGGCTGTTGAGCAATACCCTGCTCCCTCCCCAGCTACCAACGTGTCTGTCAAGGGCTTTACAATCTGAGCATGCCAAGACCCCTAACTTGTGCTCCACCACTGATTAGAGGAGAAGCCAAGGCAGTGACTGCCTTATGTGTGACGTCAAGAACGTTTTCATCTCACCAGGTGCTTAAAGGCATGCTCATGTGTCCAGTAACTGTTGCTGTGACTTTCTCCTAAAGCCTCCATCCGGAGTTAACAAGTACCATCTTATTGATCCCACAGATTGAAAACCTGAAGGAGAACATGGTGTACCAGTTCCAGGTGGCTGCTGCTAACCTGGCTGGGGTGGGGACACCCTCCCTGCCCAGCAAGCCCTTCAAGTGCGAAGAGTGGACCATTGCTGTGCCCGGTAGGGTGCTGAGGGGAGGTGCAGGGTGCTTGCAGCCCAAGGGTGCTCTGTGACCCATGATCTAAGTTCTCAATGCCCTCGGTTCCCAGGGCAGTCGCTGGGCACTGAAATCCATACCCAGGCTTGAATCTCCACCACTTGGGTTTAGTCCGTTTACGATGATGCATTCATCTGCCACTAAACTTTGTCAGCAGCATTTTACAAGCAGCGTGTATTTTATCTGTCCTGCCTGGTTCCTGTGCTGTGTCTGCTGCTTCGCTTCCCACTTTAAGTGGAAGACATAAATATCCGTCTGAGGTCCAAGGCAGAGAAGAGTGAGGTCCTGTAACCCTTCTCTGAACCTACCACGTCAAGGCCAGATCTCTGAAATGAATGAAAACAACCTCCATTGACTTCAGTGGACTTTAGAGCAGTCCTTGAAGCACCATGTTGGCTTAATAATTAACTTATTTCCTCAAGTTTGGAGATTATTTGTCGTTTTTGTTTGTTCATGAATATTTGATCAAGATACCCATCTCAACAAACTGGCTTGTGTTCTGGGCCAGTGTTTTTAACCAGCATGGGTTGTGTTCTGTGGGGTCTAGGTGTGACACCGAGGAGCTGCCCATGTTACGTCAGCTCTGGGCGCGTGACATGATGTTGGGTTTGGGTTTCCGCAGTCTCAGGCATCAGCCCCTTTGGGATTTATTCTGATACCACAACTCCAACTTTTCCCTTTCAGGGCCACCCCATGATGTCACCTGCACAGAAGTTAGGAAGGACTCGTTGGTGCTACTGTGGAAGGAACCAGTTTACACTGGCCGCAGCCCCATAGCTGGTTATTATGTGGATATGAAGGAGAAAGAAGCAAAGGAGGAACACTGGAGAAGTGTCAATGAGAAGCCACTTCAGAAGAAATTCTTGAAGGTAAAGAGCTTAAGATGTGAGTGCTGGTACAACGGTGTGACCTTGAGGGAGCCAGCCCTCGTAGCATCGTCCTGTGCTCAGCACGGGTCTGTTCAGCGGGCTCTGCTGTGCCCAGGAGACATGTGAACTGCCTGGAGAGACAGACAAGACAGTCACTCAGAAGACAACCTGCTGTGGCAAGCCTAAAAATAGACAAATAAATAATAATCATTTAAAAATAAATAAATAAAAGAAAGCCCTGCTAAACCACATCCCGTTCCTGTAGCACAGGAGGCATTGTCCCGAGCATCTTCTGGCTCAGAGGGCAGGATAAATATCACTGCGCAAACCCAGATGTTGTGATAATGTGGCGGGTGGTTCTTTCTAACACAAAGTTCCCTCTCCTCACATTTCACAGCAACTTAAACCCAGGCTTTTCACACTGTTAGGCCGCATAACTTTGTGGAATGACCCCTAGATCAGGGGTCAGCAGTATCTCGACCCTAGAGACGCGCCTGGAGTAGGGCTGCTGTTTGTATGCTCTTCAGGGTGTTTGAAAGTTGACTCCCTTTCCATTGTTTTATAGGAGTGTTTGCAGGTGCTGTAATGTCCGGGTGATTCCTCCAGTCACTGCAATGACATCTGTACATTAAGTGCCCTCCTGTTGCTATACGGGTGTGGCCAGCACTTATTACCTTGATGATTTCATTTTTAAGAGCCAGAATTGACCTGCAGTAAAAGACTCTGATGTTTCAGAGGTCAACGTACAGGAGTTAAAAACATCCTGTTCCAATGACAACACTCCTTTTGCAAAGAAATCAGTGGCAGGCATGATGCTGACTAAACGTTATCTGTGCCTGCGGGGAGGGAGCGAGCCCGGCACGTGAGTCATGTCGCTCTGGGACTGAACAAAAACATGGAAGGAATATTTGCCAAGTGGAAAATAAGCAAAACAACAAAAGAAATATGATTGTCGAGTGTCCAGACTGGATCTGTAATAAGTGTGAAACCCAGTGGTTTGTAACACATCGTGCGTGTCTGGTTCCTCCAGATTGGTGGCCTGACCCAGGGCGTGAGCTACGTGTTCCGTGTGCGGGCAACGAACCAGGCTGGCGTTGGGAAACCATCGGATGTCACGGATCCCGTCGTAGCTGAAACGCGGCCAGGTTTGTTAGAAATCCTTCCTCTTTTTCGCACACCTAACCAGGTTCCTGTTTGTGCGACGTGTTGGCACCCAGGCTGCACGCCAGGAGTCTGACCCCCCTCAACTCCAACGTTTCACTAAGCAGAAGATGGGTGGAGGGTCATAGCTTTCTTGTCTGGTGTGCTTTAAGGTCAGAACAGATTTTCTTACCATAACTACAGCGTCAGAAATACAGAAATACAGTAAGGTTGTAAGATTAGGGCCTACAAGAAAGCTGGGGAGGGACTTCTTACAAGGGCTTGTAGTGATAGGACAAAGGGTAATGGGTTCAAACTGGTAGAGGGGAGACTGAGATTGGAAATTAGGCAGAAGTTCTTCACTCTGAGGGTGGTGAGACCCTGGCACATGTTGCCCGGGGAAGCTGCAAATGTCCCATCACTGGAGGTGTTCAAGACAAGGCTGGGTGGGGCTTTGAGCAACCTGGTCTAGAGGGAGGTGTCCCTGCCCATGGCAGGGGGGTTGGAACGAGATGATCTTTAAGGTCCCTTCCAACTCAAAAGGGTGTTTATTGGTGTTTATTGTTAAGTGTGAGGTGTTGAGCAGACATCACCACGATCATCAGTTCCCATTCCCAACCTAGCTGCCTCAGGAGTGTTTCCCTGGGACCTTTTCCCTGTTTCTCTCCCAGGGGAGGTTGAGGTTGGACATGAGGAACAATTTCTTCCCACAAGGGCTGTGAAGGGCTGTGCCAGGCTGGGCAGGGCAGTGGTGGAGTCCCCATCCCTGGAGGGGTTTCCAAG
>JAVSBS010024306.1:33468-45725 GCA_033124195.1 Coracias cyanogaster
GGCAGTGGTGGAGTCCCCATCCCTGGAGGGGTTTCAAAGCCGTGGAGATGTGGTGCTGAGGGACATGGTTTAGTGGTAGACCTGGCTGTGCTGGGCTGGACTTGATGATATTAAAGGTCTCTTCCAACCTAAATAGTTCTTGGGTCGAGTTGAAGGGTTTCCTTGTCATACCTTGCGTCTCTCAATGCTTCATAACCTCTCCTCCTCTCCCTCCTGCCAGCCTGCACCTCTCTGCTAATTTTAATTTGAGAAGAAATAAGCCAAGGTGTACTCTGAGCGTAAGGAGATGATTATCACAACGGAGTAATTACATTTTGGTGCTGGATTTGATTTGTTAGCTGGGAGATTAGTGTGAAAGCAGGGAAGAAAATGAACGCATTGTTGACTACAGGAAGTTATTTATGAGTTTTTACTCCTGTTTAAAGGAATTCCCCCTGTGACTTAAGTAGCAGTGCAATTTATGGCCTTTCACATTGGATAGCTGAATAAATAAATAGAATAGAGACAGGAAGAATAAAAAGAAATGGTACCGGGTTTTGTGGGTGTAAAGTTTCTGTTGTGGAATGCAGGGAGCGATGGCTTTCAAAGACCCAACCGGACGGATCAACAAAAACAAGTCATGTGCTGCATTGGAAGAAGAACACGATCCCAGCGTGTTTTGCATTAATTATCTTACGGCAAGAGAAGTGCTTACATCCTCACATGCTCTGCATGGGGCTTGTGTTATGTTTCCATAATTTTTCCTTAACTATCTTCATGTAATATTCCTTCCATGGCTGTTTCTCCTATTCCTACTGCCACAAATCAAGCAGTTAGCATGGTCCAGGGAGGAGAAATGATGTCTCTTCTGGCCATCTGATGTCGGGAGCTGCTGGTGCTACTTAGTGTGGTGGCACCTTGGCAGATGGAGGTGGAGGAGACGGACGAGAATGCAGGTCTGCAGGACACAGCTTTAGGATACACTCAAGAAGTGAAGAGGCTGCTTGGAAGTGGAGACAGGTTTGGGCAGGTCTGGCTTCTGCAGAGTGGACTTTGCAGACATCAGTGGAAAGCTCATGTGTGGAAACTTCACTGAGAAGCTGATCTGAGTGGGGTTAGCGTGTCTTCTGCTGCTGTTGTAGAGGACATGAGGTTCACGTGGCCCTTCTGCGGACTGGTCTCCTGCGATGTGTCCATGTGCCAGGGTTGTTCGCGTGACAGAGCAGTCACTGAATACCTGTCCTCCAGAAGCAGGCTCTTGGCACCAGACATGCGTTATCACTTGCCTGTTAAGTCTTGTCACTCCCTACTCAGCATTTCCATGTCATGTCCTGGGTCAGCAGGGTGCAGCAAAGTGGAAATAAAGGCAAACCTCCTGCTCTGGCTCTGGAAAACGTCGGTGATGAGCGCGCTGATTCTGTCAGAGGAAATCAGGGATGCTGCCGCGCCTTGGAGCGGCAACAGGGGCCAGGCTCCACTCTCTGCCACGCTGCTCTAGTGATGCTGATTTGCACCAGCCGGAGATGTGGTCCAAAACTGTATTTCGGAGTAGCTTAGACGTGGGTCAGATTCGCTGCACTTTCAGGAAGCCCGGCGGGCAGGTTTCCTACCTTTCCCAGGTGTCATGTTCTGGTGTTGGCAGTGGCTTAGGAAAAGGATGCCAGCCAGAAAGCAGCCCATTGACATCTCCTGGAGCTTCATTTCATGAGTATAACCTTCAGGATTTGAAGGTACTCTCCTCAGGGAAGAGGCTTGCTTGCAAATCCTGAATAGTCAGTGTTTGATGGTTGGTTCCTTCACTCTGTCTTTGGAAAGGCAGAAAAGGAAAGGAGTCCTGCCTGAAGACCAGACCACTTGTTTCTGTGGACAAAACCTGTAAAAAGACCTTGTAGAGGCTTGGAAAGCGCCGCGGACTGACTGAAGTTGATTTAAACATTGAGAAAGCTTAACTCTTGTGCTCCCCAGCACTGTAGACCAAAGGGATTGGTGGGGTGGGACTCCACAGATCAGTGGGGATGGAAATGACCAAAGCTGACGTGGTCCCATTTACAACTCAGGTGTGTGGTTGCTTGTACATTTGTGTATGACCATGTATGAAAGCGACTGAGCAAGCAGAGAAACAGAGACAAAACAGAAATTCCTTGCTATGCCCACACTTCAGAGGAGTCTTGGTCAAGGAGCACTTTCCAGGTACAGGGAACAGGACTAACACTGGCTCTGCTAGAAAAAAGATTGAATACCTTTGTGGGAGCTGGAAAAATTATTTGGACAGGATAGAGAAGATGCTGTGATGTCAGGTGCCGAGTGCCCTCACCTTGGAAGATGATGCTTGTTGTGTTGTTGAACAAGCTCTATGAAGAAATGAGCTTCCACGTGCAGTGTTGGGTTTACCCAGGTGTGAGCAGTGTGGTGGATGTCCAGCAGGATCTCCTCCAGTGGTCCAGCTCATGTGAGTCATACAGAAGACCTGATTTAGGGGAGCAGTAGGAGGAGCTCGGAGAGGTAGGATGGTGTAATTTGTGTACTTGAGAAGCCCATCAAAAGTGATGTGCTTGACTATGGTATTAAGCATTCAGTGGTTTTATTTAAACAGTGTTTATGATGCTGATTGTTGGTGTTGTATCAGCAGAAGGTATTGGTAGGTCCATATATGAGGGAGCCGCACATCATGGAGGAATTATGTATTGATATTTATCAATACAAATAGGGTATTTGGGAAACCACAGAAATCTTGGATGCTCTTTGCAGTGGGTGGTGGAGGGAAGAGTAGGGGATGTGGGGCAGTTCTGTTGTTGCCTCTCACAAGCTGAACCCACCAGCATGTATTTTCACAGAATCCCAGCATGGTAGAGGTTGGAAGGCACCTCTGGAGATCATCTAGTCTAGCCCTCCTGCTAAAACAGGGTCACCCAGAGCACGTTGCCCAGGATCATGTCCAGGCAGGTTTGGAATCTCTCCAGAGAAGGAGAGTCCACAACCTCTCTGGGCAGCCTGGGCCAGGCTCCAACACCCTCAAAGGAAAGCTGTTCATGGAACGTGGACATTCTCATGTTCAAATGGAACATCTTGGGTTCCAGTTCCTGCCCGTTGCCCCTTGTCCTGTCACTGGGCACCACTGACAAGAGTCTGGCCCCATCCTCTTGACCCTCACCCTTTAGGTATTGATCAGCATTGATCCTATTGGTCTTCTCTTCTCCAGCTCAGCAGCCCCAGGGCTCTCAGCCTTTCCCTGGCACAGAGATGCTCCAGTTTCCTCAGTGTCTTTGGAGCCTCCACTGTGCTCTCTCTTGAACTGGGGGGCCCAGAACTGGGCACTCCAGCTGTGGCCTCACTAGGGCATAGCATCCTAGTTGTACATTTTCCATGTTGCCATTTTCCGTGGTGGATGGATAGGTTTTAGATGGAGAGGCAGCTAGGAGAGAGCATTGATTGTCATGGGCAGGGGTGGGAGGTTGGATGTTGAAGTCTAGTACAAAGTTCCTCTTTGTTCTTAACTACATTCAATTCATTCATTGCATGACAATGAATGTCATGCGTGAATCCTACAAGAAAATGCTGATGGTGGTCCTGGCTGGTTTTGGGCGAGCTTGCTTAGGACACTTTCTGCGGTGTGCTGCCAGGGGCTGCGTCGTGTCCCTGTAGCCTGGCACTGACGTGCTTTATGCAGGACCAAGAGGCCATTCGGTAATTTTCTGATTTTTAAATGCTGAGTGTAAGCTTTATGTAAGCCCGAGTTGGTGTGATGGTGATTTATGTTGCGATGGCCATGCTGTAATTTGCTGAGTTATACACCAGAAAGTTGAGAACATTGGGATAAAGTCTTTCAATAACGCGCAACAAATTCTCATCATCAAGGAGTAAATGTTGTATACGTTATGTTGAGTAATTATAGAGTGCAAGGAAGATTTGCTACAGGAATTGTGGCTTAGCGTCCTACACTTCATGATGTTTTCCTGGTGGTGGTGAGAAATGGGAAGTGTATTTTATTTTCCAGTTTGAGTGTGCTTGCTCAGCATGGCCTTGCTCTTCACGTTGCTTCACAGGGGAGATTTTGCAGCAGGGATTTCCATTAGTGCTCCTGAGAGCTATGCCCTTGCACTTCACTGTCGTGGTGACAAGGGAGGAGAAATAACAATTAAATTCTTTATGTTCTGAAAAGCCAAAATGACCCTAAAATGTCCAGTGTGTTGGTGGGAAGTAACTGAGAATGGGAGCTGCCATCGTTGCTGCACTTGACCGGTCACCGGTAGCTGAGAGCGTTTTCCGCTGTCCCTCTTCTCTGTTCCTTAAAATAAAAAGGAAAGGAAAAAAAAAAATCCTGATACACATTAAGCATGATTAAGCATTGGAACAGGCTGCCCAGGGCAGTGGTGGAGTCACCATCCCTGGAGGTGTTCAAAAAACGTGTAGACATGGTGCTTCAGGACATGGTCTAGCGGCCATGGTAGTGTTGGGTTGATGGTTGGACTTGATGATCTTAGAGGTCTTTTCCGACCTTTATGATTCCATGATTCCAACTGGGGAGATTAATGAATCATCGCAGAAGAGGTATTGTGATTATAAAGCAGAACATACAGGTTGTCTGGAATGAGTTGCAGTAGGTTTCCTTCACGCTTATGATTAATACACTCTTCCATTTCAAGCCATTAGGCATAGTGCTACACTTGATTTAAAGTAAGTGAGTTAATATTTTTGGTTATAAATTTCAGGCGTGCTAGTAAGAAATCATCAAAAAGCACAACTCTTCATGTAAAGCCACCACAAATTCCTATTATTCCCTGTAGAAAACAAGAGGCAGGTTCTCCTGCAGCTGGAGTTGGAAAGGGCTGGTGCGTGTTGGGGGATTACAGCGAGCGCGGCGTTAATGGGAGCTGTTGTGACACAGCTTTTGTCGGGGAGTCTATCGGAAGGGAGTGAGGAAAGGGCTGCACTTAATCAGTATAAATGTCAGTAGCATATTTTAATAAATTCTTGATTTTGCTTGGACTGTTTGCAATTGCATATTTAAAAGGAATCTGCCATCCCCTTTCGAAGGTATGTGACATTTAAAAGATCTGTAAAGAAGATTGGTTTGACAGCTTCAAATTACATTTGAAAGAGTTTTTTTCCTTTCAAAACAGAAAATGAATACTTCCTATTCTAAATGTCACTGCAAAGACATAAACATGTTTAATCAAATTATATATTTAATTTATGTAAAGTGTAATTTTTTATTCATGCAAGAGACTCACTTGTTACAGTTTTGCCATCTCCAAAGCTTCGCAAAGTTAGTGAACTGCTGAATCTCTTGAATAAATCGCTACTCAACAGTTCTTCGGAGTCTTCCAAAATAGCCATCAGCTTATTGTTGGATCTCCTCACTTCCAGGTCTTGGTGTTTTGCCTCGGGCTGCCATGATGCTTTCATTAGCAGAGCCAGGAGTTGGCCAGGTCTTGCCGATGCAAAGAGTGCAGCTCCCACGGATGAGCCAGGGTCGTTGGGGTGGTTGTGGAGGACCACTTGGGCTGCCCTGGGGTTGTGGCACCATGGTTGCACACCAAGCTTGTTGCTTGTCTGCATCATCACAGAGGGTGAGGGCTGTTGACCATCAACTTGCATCCTCTTGGGTGGTCTTTTCTTAGGCTGCTCATTGCAGGGGAGTTGGACTAGATGACCTTTAAAGATCCCTTCCAGCCCAAACCATCCTGTGATTTCATGGTGAACCAAAGTCAGTGTGATGAAGCTGCTGGGCCAAAACCATGAAATGTCTCTTAGGAGAGAGGAAAAGCTGTTGGATTTGGTGCTCTGGACTCCAGCTTTCATGCCATGTGCATCAAGGGCAGATATCTGAAACAGCCCAGCGGGTCTTCAGAAAATAAGGAGCTTTGGCTTCTGGCAGGGTTGCCAGCCTTTGTTCACTGGAGCAGCTACCTGCTCATCTCTGCCTCTGCCAGCAAGACCTCATGGGCTGGAGCTGTAGGCAGCCGAGCCAGCAGTCCAGCACCAGCTGCCTTCGCGGACAGGCTGCTTTTCAGGAAAGAAGATTGAGCAGTAATCCCCGGCAAGTCCTGAGAGCAAAAGCCTGCTTTAAGCAGACATATGTCATCAGGTGGTGTCAGCCGGCTCAAGATAGATGGGTATCTAGGGGCTTGGGCTCTCTTCCTAAGAGAGGAAGCAATGGAAGAGGAATCAACGTCAAAAAAGCAAAACCAGGGAATTCAGCTGTTTTGCCTTGTTTCTGTTTCAGTGTCTGCAAACTTCATGTATTTGCTGAGCAAATACAGATGCTAAACTCACGCTTGTCCCAGAAAAGGTCAGAACTGTTAGGTTGTACCTATCCAGAGATGAATATAGTTGGGCTTTGCAAACCTCTGAGCATGTTCTGTTGTCTTGTATCCACGTTTCAGGATGACCAAGCAGGCTGTGGGTTAGCTCCAGCAGACTGGAGGATGTTTTGTGTGTTCTGAAAGCCAAGAAGCAGCCAAGAGTGTAGTCTTGTTACTGGAAGCCTCCTTTGAAGGAGAGAAGAGCAGGACCTGAAGGCACCTCTACTGAGTCTTGCGCTGACGGTGGAGTGTCTTGCTCAGGCACTGGCCTTGGAGAAAGATCTTGGTTTTGAAACTAGCAATATCTTATTTTTCCATTTTTAAATCCGATCAGTAACTATAATTAGTCATTCTGGTTTAAATACTCAGGGAAAATTTATGGCACTAGGAGTTAATTGCAATTAACCACCACTGCCAGGCAGATCCTGGTTGAGGGCAGTCCCAAACCACTCTTTACCCAGATGTAAAGGCTTGGGCTACATCAGAAGGCATAGTGTGATCACTTGTTTGGTAGACAGAGGTGCCCTCAGTCCTTCAGAGAAGATGGGCATGTGCAGCAAGGACAGAACAAGAAGAGTCAGCTTGAATGCTGGAGTGCAAACCCTAAAAACTTGATGGTCCTCAGGTTAATCCATCTTCTAGCAGGAAAAATTGCCAGAAGTCATTCATCTAAGGTAGGTCATGTTCTCATGATCTTCTAAAACCTCTCTGTCTTCTTCATGTTCCCAGCGGAACACGTTTATTCATCTAGGAGATGGCCAAGCCAAAGCAATGTAAACCAGGAATTTGCATGCAAAAAAACCTCATCCTGGAGCAGTCCTGGGAGTCTGCTCCATGTAGACATGGTGACGGTGGCAGTTCTGACCATCAAGCCTCCCTTAAAGAGGAAGACTTCCTTGGGTAAACCCAAAGATCTGGAAGAATTTGGGTCCTTCAGCTGTTTTTCTGCTAACAGCAGAGTTGAGTGAATGAAGTGATATTGACAAAGCTGTAATTTTGGTAATTAGCCAGCTGTCATGTGTATTGCAAAGGACACGGGATATTTCTTCCCTGGGTTGCAGCTTCCTTAGGAGGGAAAGTATTTCTGGATGAAGATACATAGGAGCTCACAGGTAGCTAAAAATACTCAATTTGGCAAATGAGGGGAGAGAGGCATTTGTAGAGCCCCCAAAGGGAGCTCCTGGGTGGTTTCTAAGCCCTCCTCCCTCATCATCCTTCTTATGTTGGCCTGGCATTGAAATAGTACAGGAGGTAATAGATGGGTTTGGGTTTGCACCTGCTGATGTAGGATCTCCTGATCCTTCCCTGGGATTTGAAAGCACCTTTCTTCAGGCTGAGGGACAGTGAGTTCCCATGTGGTGTGGTCAGAAGGGCTTGTCCTCCACCTCCATCCTTATGTCAGGCTGGAGGTGAAACTCGGGCTGGGCAGAACACTCTGGATCCAGGTTACATTTTATATTTGCATTTTATTTCTTAATTAAAAATACCCCCAGCAATATTTACAGTTCAAGCACAGGAGACTCGTGTGGAGGTTTTGGAAGACAGAGAGTAGTAAACAGTAGAGATTTTCAGTGTGTTCCTCCTCTTTGTTTCAGGGGAAATGCACAGTCCATAGTGTTTTTTATTACCCATTTCACTATGAAATATGTTGCCACATTAAGTTCTATATTTCCATTGAAATATATGGCAGGAATAAAATTCCAGATAAAAGGTAACTATTTGACATTCTGTATAGTTGTTGTCATGCTGTTAAAATAACACATCGACTACTAACTTGATACGAGACAAAGATGAAGAGGAAGCTGTGTCAGCAGGATTTTCTGAGGAGCCCTGGAATACCGGCAGCCGCCTTCGCTCGCCGGACTCATTCCTCTGAACTGCCAAGGCAGAGCTTGCCCTGCAATAGTGACATCCTGAGAACTTCATTTTTGGAGTAAAACAATCCGCCCCGCCTCTTCCGAAAGAAAATCTTGCAGTACATTTCAGCAAAGCCCAGTGTTTAGAATTTGTTTTCCCCCTGCATGTGCTCTGCTGTGGAGAGTTTAAATCTAGAGTCAGAAGAAAGAGGAGGCAAACTGCAGGTGGTTAGCTGGGCTAACGAGATTTCAGGAGATCATGGTTCCACCCTGGACACTGGCCAAAGCCTTAGTGTTGTAGGGTGTAGGATCATCTCAGCTGAGTCAACCAAAATAATTATATATGTTGCATTACATATTTTACCCACCAGTCCTAACTGCTGTCTTTCTTTTAAGCTCTTGCTGACCCACTACCTACCATCAATGGTCTTTGTCCCATCAGGATTACATCCTACAGTTGTCATACTCACAGGATGGTGGGGGTTGGAAGGGACCTCTGAACATCATCTTGTCCAGCCCCCCTGCTCCAGCAGGTCACCCAGAGCACGTTGCCCAGGATTGTGTGCAGGTGGGTTTGGAATCTCTTCAGAGAAGGAGACTCCACAACCTCTCTGGGCAGCCTTGGCCAGGGGTTGGTCAGTCGCTCTCAGTGCAAAAAAGCCAAGTATGTGCAGAACACCTATTTTTACTAATGCAGAATATTTTACATGTCTGGTTACGTGCTTTAACAACATAGTTGAACAGTAAGTCCAGCTACTGCCATGTAAGAATTTTGCAGGCAACCTATAGAGCATGAAGGTGGAGGTGCAATGATGAGCTGTAAACATGTCCTGCAACCAGCAGACCAGGAGAAGTGGTTGGGGGCCTGGTTATGTATAAAATAACACCAGACAGCAGTGGGAAACGTATGGTAGAGTCGTGCAGGATGGGGGGAGTGGGATGGATGACCTAATGCATCCCTCTTTCCTCACCTTTTCCTCCAGCCAGGCTCATTTTCTCTCATGACCTTGATTATACAGGCTTGTAAGATGTGTGAAGGAGGGAGATCTTGGTTTCCAGAGATTTTTAGGTGTTTAAAATGTGGTACTGGCTGAGGCTGTGCTTTTGGTTTCTCTGGTCAGTATGCGTGAACATTTTCAGAGCTCTGGTGATGCTGTGTCAGTGCTGAACTTTTGACTGTAGATGATGGTCTTGTCTGGACCTCACTGTTGCTCAGCTGAAGGTCACCATTGCCACAGCTGACGTGCAGTGTTTCGGAGCGCTCCTCATTCCACTCCAGTGCAAAGTTTGCTGTTGCAGGAATAGCAAGGACAACACCTGAGGCAAACCTGGGTGACCTTGCAGCGAGACAGGTCAGGAAGCACCCACCAAACCTTTGCTGCTAACGCTGCCATAGGAGCGGTGAGCTTGTAGATATCTACTTCCAAGATGATTGTGTGTTTCAAGTATTATGTAAGAACTAGCACTCCAGAAGTGACTGGTAGATGGTGCATTACCCCAACAGACTGTCTGCCTTACCACTGTCTGTCTGATACTTCAGACTTTCATTTCTGATGGCAGCAGGACATGACCCTTAACTGCGTCAGCATAATGGTTTGGCAACTTTTACTGCTCTTTCCTTCCAGTGATCTACGCTGTAAAGCATCCCGTTCTGTGTTTCCTCCTAGGTGCGTGTCCCCTGGGTGTTATCCCCTCTTGCTGCTCATTTCTACTGATTTTAGGAGGTGGTGGGTCAAGTCCAGCATCATAGTGTTCATGCCCAGGCTCTCCTGGCGTGGCTCTGTGCCGTTGGAGTGGAAGCTCAGGCTGGGGTGGTTGTGGCAGAAAAAAAACAGCCATGCTTCTGCCTGTGCATCAAGGTTCTGCGTGGCCTGATGTCTGCAGCTGGGTCTCGCTGGTTTTCAAGTGCTTTGAAATTCTTGGGTTGTATTTGAATTCCTGCTTGCGTGTCAAGGTGTTGTCCCGAAGCAGTGAGCAGTGACCCATCTCTGCTCCTGGGGAAGTCACCAGGAGGCTAAACCCACCCTGCTCAACATGTTCTGCCCGGAGAGCCCCATGGAGAGCTGGAAATCTGAGCTGTTATTAAAAGGTCCTGGAGACAACCGTTGTAGCAATCTGACAGCGAAACGGAATCGCTTGATAGTAAATTAGATTTTTTTTTTTAGTCAAATAGAAAAAATACTCATTTTTTCCATTGCCAGTGACAAACTTGGGTGTTTTTCTGCACAATGCGTTATTTCTTCACTTCTCATCCGCACATTTTCCTTGCTATTTATAGCTTTACATGTCTGCAACTTGAAACCAGTTTGAAATGTTCTAATCTCAGATTTTCCATAAACATTCCTGCCTGCGCCAGGACCCCCGTGCACCGGGTTTATGAAAACAATCCCCTCTAGGCAAAGATTTTTCTAATTCCCTGGATATAAGGGGAGAAGTTTATAATGGAGTGTTGATAGGACCTTTAGCGTGATGCTATGAATACAGCTATTGACAAACATGGTAACAATTAGTTCTCAAGCATTTTGCTGAATAAGGGATAATTTTACATCCATATTATAGTTTCTCTAACTTATTTTCATGCAAAACATGCTTTTAAATATATAAGTAGTTCCACCGTGACAACATGTGCTTTCCGATTTCAAAATACCTCTTTCAAGGTGCAGCATTACTGCAAAATAATGGATTCTGCTCAAATGTCTTCTCCTAAGCAGGTCTAATGTTTGATAAAAGAGGCCTTGTGGAGTGTTATTTCAGATGCACGCACAATAATATTAAGCTATTGGGCATTTTCCCCATATGTTAGTACTTAAAGGCTGTCCTGATGGACATTAATGTCATTAGAAGACTTTGCAGAGGAGGGTGTTGTGTTACTGCTGGGTGCTGCTCTACACTTGGGGGATCTGCAGCTTGGGAACAGTAGCAGCTTTCTGGCCCCTGGCAGTGATACAGGATGGTGTGCTGGTGAGGGCTCCTGGTACCATGGATGGGGTTTGGAGGGTGCAAGCTGGAGCCAAGAAGCCCCTGGGCTGGGGCAGGTGCAGGCATCTTTGGTTGCCTGTTGTGGTCCATCCTTGTCCTTTGTAGAATCATGGAATGGTTTGGATTGGAAGGGACCTTAAAGATCACCTAGTTCCAAGCCCCCTACCTAGTTCCACATCTCCTACTAAAGCAGGTTGCTCAAAGCCCCATCCAACCTGGCCTTGAACACCTCCAGGGATGGAGCGTCCACAACTTCCCTGGGCAACCTCTACCAGTGCCTCACTACCCTCAGAGTGAAGAACTTCTTCCTAATTTCTAATCTAAATCTATCCTTTTCCAGTTTGAAGCTATTACCCCATGTCCTGTCACTACAGGCCCATCGCTGACTCCACCAGGCTCAAACTTTATTGTCAAAGTGGCTGGCTCTGGAGCATAAGCAGTGTTTAGTTGACACCAGGGGGAAGTGAAATATTGTGTGGCTGTTGATCCTGGCATGGGAATAAAAACAATCTTGGGCTTTTTCCTGTGGCAGTGTTATGCTCCCTGATGGATCTTCCTGTGTCGAGACCCACAGCAGCAGAGAAGGGAAGACAACAGCCACAAAATCAGAGTGGTAGGGGTTGGAAGGGGCCTCTGGAGATCATCTTGTCCAACCCCCTACTAAAGAAGAGTCACCCAGAGCTGTTTCCTCAGGGTTGTGTCCAGGCAGGTTTGGAATCTCTCCAGAGAAGGAGACTCCACAACCTCTCTGGGTGGCCTGGGCCAGGGCTCCGTCACCCTCGTGGGAATGAAGCTTTTCCTCATGTTCAGATGGAACTCTTGGGTTCTAGTTTGTGCCCGTTGCCTCTGTCCTGTCACTGGGCATCACTGAAAAGAGTCTGGCCCCATCCTCTTGACACTCACCCTTTAGAGACCTTGCAGCCTTGCTGCTCACTGGAAGATAAGATCATGTCCTCAGGTACTGCCAGTGCAGAAGTCCTTTTTTTCCGGGCTGCTGGTCCAGTGAATAATAAAAAAATCTGGGCTATGTCCTGCGTTGTCCATATGAATCAGCTGTGGATTATACCGAAGTCCTTGGTGGCTTCCAGGTGTTTTGTTGTGCTGGAGTTTCCTCTTTCTCCTGGTAATTCTTGCCCAC
>JAVSBS010024307.1:0-11482 GCA_033124195.1 Coracias cyanogaster
ATCTAACCGGGCTTCATGAAAACAATTGTAAATCACGAGACTAACACCATGTAAGAGTATATATAGTAGCTAACTGCATGAATAAATGATTCTGTTTGCACCAGCATTCGGGGTCCGTGCCTCATGCACCACAATTCCTAATTCATATTGCCTATCCCTATGCACTAATTCAGAATGCTAATACAAAATCCATGTGACATCATGGAAAAAAAAAGAGCTTTTTTTCAAAATCATTCTGAATTCTATGTTTTGCTTTAAGTTTTTGGGGATATTATGTTTAATTCATTTTAACATTTCATTTAGAGCACAGCCCCATAACCAAATATATTGCCCTAACTGATGGGACAGAAAGCTACGGCACAAGGGCAGAAATTTCTTAAACTATCTTCATTGCCAAATTTAGCAGATATTATGCATGCACCCTAAATTGCAATCAGAAAGTCCATTTCTTTCTTTATTTCTCCAGCCCACTGGCCTCCTAAATGAAGTGCCTAAAGTCAGAATATATAAATACCTTCCTTAAAATGTCCTGACATCAATAAACAAAATCAACATAAGCATTTTTTTATTGCAGACCATAAAATTCCAGAAATCTAAGCTATGAGCAAGAAGATTTGGTAATGTTTTAGAAACTCCACTTAGAATGAATTTCAATGTTAAAGAAAAACTGATACAGCAGATTTCTGGTGAGAGTTATTATCCTGCAGATATTGCTACTATTTCTAATTAATTCATACTCAGTCAAGTATATATATAAAAAAAGTATCTTTAGTGGCCAATTCAGGTTTAATTGCAACAGAGGAAAAAGTTTAAATCTCTTAGAAACAAAGACAATAAATCCTATCTTCATTAACATGAACTCTGTAAGGAAAGACAATAGAGACTTTAAAACCGAAAGAAAAACATTTTGCTTTTCTTTTCAGATCTGGCCTTTCCTAAGAAATAGTAATTGTCTCTGTAACTGTTGGTAGTTTGGGTTTTTTTTGAGAGCACAGATTCAATATCCTTATTAGGAATTTGAAACAAGTTGGTGCTTTGGAGGGTGGCTTAATATTCGCTAGAAGAAGTTTAAAGATTAGTCAGTGAATGGTGCATTTCCTCCCACTCAAAACCCACAGGAGTGTGTCTGTGTTATTAGTCTTGACATGTTTTCTAATCCATTATCTTGTGAATTAGCAGAGCAGAGTACAGTCTCTGGAACAGGCAAGCTTGCTGCATGCAACAATGGACTCATGGGGATCCCTTGGCTGGCCAGGAAGAACTGTTACATCATCTAATCCAATCTCCTCTATAATTCTGCTGTTATCTTTGAATTAAGCCAAATAATTTTGGACTATATTAACACACATCCTTCAGAAAAGCCTTCAACTTTGATTTGGGTATGTTGGCATACCATTGGTCACTGCTTTTTGATCTAGGTTAAGTCTGCCTAGCTCAAACTCACAGTATACTAAAATTTAGACAAAGTTTGTACAGGGATATACTCCAAGGCAATTAAACAAGAGGCAATTTCCTAGCCTTGCAAAAGAAACATTGTGATACTACCTCTTGATTTTCTCTGTGTGTACTAAACAGAGGTATGAAGAGTTTGTTTAAAACCCTCAGTAGCAAAGGGTATTCTTTATCTGATCTTCTGTGAGTAGTCTAAGCTAACACAGTACAGAGGATGAAATTCAAATTAACTAATTGGAAATTTCATGAGAAATGAAGGAGACATATGATCAATGAGCTTTTAAATAAGAAACACTGCTAAGAACTGGTCTAGTTGGGAAGCATTAGTGCTGTGAATCTTTGCAGGACCAGAGGCAAGCAAGGCTTCAGCAGTCCTAACACCATTTTTTCTCTAATGCTCTTGCCATACATCTAGGGCTACCTGCAAAAAACGTGTCTCTAGCTATAAACTCAAGAAAATAAATAGGAAAAAAATAAGCCTGATTGATATCTAAAATTTAAAAGAAAAGTGCCTACTGGAAGCAGGAAGAATTAAGCAATCTACCATTATGATTGATGCATGGACCTCAAACAGCAGAAAAGAAAACTCTGCTTTCACAGAAGGGATACCACAACAAAGGTTAGGATCTTAATGGAATGAAGGCCAAAGAAAATAGAGCAAGAAAAGCTAAGATAAGATAATTTAAAACTTGAAGAAGTCCCTAGAAAACCCTTTCTTCTCAATTAGAGTGTTTCAGAAATAAAAACAAATGAAGAATTGGCTAAGAAAAACAGACTTGTGCTAGAAAGTGAAAAATAGCAAATAAAAACAAGTGCTTTTGGAGACTCTGAAAAAAGTTTATCAAGAACATATAAATAAGGCTTAATGGGGTGGACGAAAAACTAATGCTACTGGCTCAGAATGAATAAAGAGAGAGAAGGCAGGCAGACTCCAACTAGGGCAGATGAGGCAGTCAGCAGCATTGCCGTGTTTCACTGCAGTGCTGAAAAATGTTCGGTAGAAAGTTCAAATCAAAACAGCTGCAAAAAGGTCCATTTTCTAGCGTTCAGAACCTCAGACTGTATGAGCTAACAAGCAGCATGAAGGAGAAGGCAGAAAATTTGCTGGTAGCATGGCTAACAGAGGCAACTGTCTGCCTAGGGACAGGTGAAGAGTCTGCTGAGAACTTCTGTGTCAGGATTTAGTGGACAGACCAAGATGGATGATGTTGTTGTGGGTGTCTGCTACAGACACAGTGATTTGTTAATGGCATGGATGATGGGACAGAGTGTACCCTCAGTAGGTTTGCAGAGGATACAAAACAGGGAGGAGTGTTTGAGATGGTTGGGTTGCTGTTCAGAGGGACCTGGACAGGCTGGAGGATTGAGCAGAGAGGAATGTCATGAAGTTCAGTGAAGGAAAATGCAAGGTCTTGCATTAGAAAAATAACCCCATGTACCAGTACAGGCTGGGACTGACTGGCTGGAAAGCAGCTTTGCAGATAAAAACATGGGAGTCCTGGTAGACAGGTTGACCATGAGGCAGCAATGTGTCCCTGTGGCAAAGAAGTCCAACAATCTTCTGGCCTGCATTAGGCAAGGCAGTGCCAGGAGAGATCCTTACCCTTCTGCTCAGCACTGGTGAAGGCACACATGGAGTGTGTCCAGATCTGGTCTCCGCAGTAAAAGAGGCACGTGGACATTCTGGATTGAGTCCAGCAAAGGGCCATGAAGGTGATCAAGGGACTATAGCATCCTAAATAGAAGGGGACACAGGGAGGCTCGGAGTGTTCAGCATGGTGAAGGCTCAGGGAGGATCTTATTACTGGGTACAAATACCTGATAGGAAGATGTAAAGAAGGTAGAGCCAGACTCCTCTCAGGGGTCCCAGTGACAAAACAAACACAGGTGGTAACAAATACACTCACAGTAAGAAAATGGTTCCAATACAAAAATGGAAAGACTAGGAGACCTCCCAGTCTTATTATTGAGCTGAAGCCTTAGCAACGGTAGCTCCAAACTTATTTTCTCAGCCAAGGGATCTCAGTTCAGAAACTACTGCACAGTTCCTGTAAGAGGCACAGGAAGTGACTGTACAACTCCACTTCTTGCTGCGTTAACTGAGCAACTGTGTTCAGAAAAATCTTTGAAAAATCTTAACTGTAAAACCATTATGTGACTTCTAGATGTATGGCTTTGTCTGTGAGGAGTCTAAACCCACCAACACCTATAAGAGCACTGACTCCTGTGCTTTAACTTCAGTGAGGATACTTTGGTCATGCTTTCTTCAGGTATATCCCCTCTGGTTCTCATTCCTCCCTCATGGCAGAGAGACTAACCCATGCAAGTGATCCAACTGATCCCTGTAGCATGGACAGCAGTTTTCAGAGTCAAGCCTCAGTGATTTGCAGATAGTTCCCATGGCAGAAAAGAGCACCCCATTAACCCATCTTGGTATTCATTTTTTTCCCCAGGGTTTAAACTGTCCTTTGTAGCTGCCAATATGGAACCTTCACCATTTACCCATATAAAATGTAATCAAATCATTAAGCAGTGACAAAATGTAGCCTGCAGGGAGATTTTTCAAATCCACAAAATAACAAATTTGGGATTATCTCTCAAAGCAGCCAGATACCAAAATACCTTTCAAAAACCAGTCCCCAGATAATCAACTTCCACAGCAGTAAGGATTAGTGAGTTCAACACGCCACAGTAATTCTTCACTGTAGAAGTTGTTTATGTTACATTTGGAAGTTTTGATACACATAGTTTCAAATAGGCAGTCCTTTTTTAGGAGTCTCACATACTGAATGACAAGACAATAAAGAAAAAATTTATGGGAAGTTCTTATATTAATATCAATTATCAGTTAACAAATACTGTGAGGCTGAGTGTGCTTTAGTCTTCCAAATGTTCCAGTGTTGGAATTAAAATGATGTGTTCTTATTTCAGATATGACTTGTGACTGACAGATTAATAAAATCAATTTAATTTTTTATATTAACTGCAAAGCCTTTGGGATTTGTCCTCTTATTATCTAGCTTCTCAGCTTTGATATGTTTTCCTTTCCAAAAAAGGAAAAATTTGAAAGATAAGTAGAAATACTAAACAACTATAAAAAATGCTTGGGAAATCCAAGCAAATGGTGACTTTAAAAATAGTTATTGGTAAAGTAATTTGTTCAATATTATCTTTTTCTTCAAAATATGAAAAATGTGAGTTCAAGACTTCTTCATGTTATTACTGTAAATTGCTTTCTCATCTTTAAAACCTGTTGCAATCAGTGGTTTTTGTAATAGATGATGTGTAAACATCATCCTAAAGCAAAAGGAAAGTGCATATTTTCCACATGTCTGTTCCTAAAAACTACTGAATATTCATGCTGCAGTGTCAAACAGAGTTTAATACCATGCTGCTGTTGAGAACTTGGATGAATTTGCCTTATGACGTTTATGGAGGAAGAACAGAAATGTTCACTTTTCATCTCTTTTAACTAAGCCACAGATTCCAAGTGAAATAATGCAAGACAATTCTGTATGTAAATTATTTATCAGGGCTGGGGTTAAGCTTAGTTATATTAACAACTCAAACCATAAAGCTTAACTGACCTTTAATCACACTGGTTTGCACTACTGTAGCTTTCCCAGTCATGTCCTTCTTATTCCCACGATGCACCAAACTAACTTGTAATTCCGAAACATCGTCAGCTTGATCTGAGCACAATTTCTTGGTGGTGTCTCTACAGAAATTCTGAAATTACATAGAAGAGCACATCGACTTTACATGTAAATTGTTACTCCAGATTGGATGCTTTCAGAGATGTGACATGTAAGTGCAACACTCTTTAGGTTACTTCTGTGAATTTTAACCACAAATTTTCTGTTTGCCAAAGTCATCAATCACGTTGACCATAATGCTTGTACTTGAGGGATGTACATCACAAAATTACATCACCGGAAGGCACTCTAGGTGAAGAAATTACCTTTAAAACATATCTCCAGTCTTTCTTTTCTTTTTTTGGGTGTGTAGAGTCATGCAAACACAAAGAGGAAGATTTATTTATCCCTTCTAGTTGATAGAGATTTCATTCCGATTAACTATTTTTATTGTATCAATCATTCATTTAATTAGTTCTGTTATGTATTACATCACAAATTCATATAAAGTCCGTCATTTTTATTACATTTATCCAGTAGCATTCATAGCACAGTGACTATAGTTAGATGATAGGAACCGACAATTATGGAGTAATTAGTTATAGTGTTATTACACTGCAGAAAGTGAGTTATGTGGCTGCAATACCATTCAGGCTTGATACATATATTTCCATAATTCTGGGTTGTTTTTTTAAAAAATTCCGAGGCATTTATGTCATAAATAATTTCAGTCAAATAGATATTTTTCATCTGTGCAAATAAGAGTCAATTAAAAGTGTCAAAATGTATATCTTCAGTGAAGCTATATAGTAGCAGCAGTGTAGGTATAGTCCAATTGCAATCATTATACCAGAGAGTACGTATTTTAAAAAAAGAATCAGTATAATTTTTCCGTTCAAAATCAAATGTAGATTTTCCTCATCAATGATGAAGCCCATCCTATTCCGAGAGAGAAGGTCATGTTGGTAAAACTGACAGTAGCTACACAGTAATGTATCTTTTCAGAATCAACCCAGGACTTTAGAAAGCACAACACAGACCCAGACCCCCATTTTATGACAATCTCCCGCTTTTGAGAAAAAAGTACCAGCTAGCAACAAGACAGTCACTAGCAATTGAAACAGAAAATTTGAGACAGTATACCAAGAACAGATGAAGATGAAATCTGCAAAAGTTATGGACGATTTTCCTCAGTGGGTGGGTCACAATGTGACATAAGTGGAAGACCCTCATTTTTCAGTTAGAGGAATCTACAGTAGTTTTCTAAAATAAAAATTGCAAGCTCAATCTGCAGGGGTTGACTGAGTTAGAGTATTCAGTGCATGTTTGTGCAGTACAGGCTGCACAATGCTGGCTAATGCTCTCCCCAATTGCAAAAGAGCCTCTGAGGTCAAGCAAAGCTTTAAGCAGTGATGTAATTCACAAAAAAACCTCAGGGATTTGTACAAAAGGAAATACATCTGAGAAATATTCTGGAAAGGGGGCAGAAATGTCAGAAGAAGTTCTTTACAGCAGAGAGTCAAAAAAACCCAATGGAAAAGGCACTGTTCAAACTAGGACAAGGCTCGGCTGGTGTGTTGTAGCATAGTTTCACTGAGGTTAGAAGATCTTTCCCTTTCTTTCACCAGCACAGCATGGCCCTTCTTTCATCTTCAGTTCTTTTCTCAATCATCTGCACCTAAGCATACCTGTATGCACCGCCTGTTTGTTGCCAGTCTGGCCCAGTAATATGAACACACATTTTACAGGTAGTTATTAAGAAATGTCCACCTTCTGCTCAGGGAAGAAAATACATTCTTAAATAACTATTTTTCAAAGCTGCAACTAAAAATGTCCTATCCTCAGTATCAATCATACCTGTTTATCACAAATCAAAGGCCTTGGGAAGGGCAGGGAAACATTATTATTCATAGGCAGACTCTTCCTGCATTAAAGTTAATTGGCATATTTAGCACATAGAAAGCTTCCACTTAAAAGAAGTCAGCTTTCAGGTATTTTATTTAAATACTAGACATAAACAAATAATGATTAAAAGAAAAGATGAAGAAATCTCTTATTTTCTAGGCAGCTCCTTATTTAACACGTGAATCCTAGCAAGCAATATAATGAATAAATATGTTGAGATTATTTATTTTTTATTGCCTTAACTAACTAAAAACAAGCCACGGTATCAAAACAGAAAGAACCTCTCATTAAGAAGAATGTAGCTGAAATTTGTGCTAATCTTATCAGTTGTCAGTAAAACCACACACTGTGATACAATGGTTACCTGGGGCACCTTGCAAATAAATTAAAATACGCAGAACTCAAACATTTTAAAACAAACAGGATTAGAGAAACTGAACTGTCACTTCACTACATGCTGGAATCTGATACTGCTTTAACATTCTTAATAGCACTAGAGATAACAATTATACTAGAGACTAGCAGAGATACGATGCGTCTTTAAACTATACAATTGTGAAGTCTTACAGTTGTCTTTAAAATACCAGGCAGGCTTAACAGTACAGGGTTTTCATCTACCTGGAGTCATTGTTCTAATAATTTAAAGAAGTCAGGATATCAGCCATGGTTTTCAGTACGATCACTGCCAGAAGAAATTATAATTCAGTTAAAAACTCATGTTTTGAACTACAGTCATTTATTTTAACAGACTACTCATGAGGAAACCCCAAATCTCAGCATTTGGGAAATCCAACCAACAGCTAGTGGTGCGTGAACTAAGAATTTTACCCCAACGGCTAAGCAATGCCCATTACATCTATAGGTTCAGGATGTTTATCTCATTTTCCAGAAACAACCCAGAAGACAAAGCACAAAGCCATAAAGGTAAGGCAGCTTAAGTTTGTGCAGTCCCCCTCAGGAAATAGGAGGTGTTAGCTCAAACAGGATACAAAAAATTGTGAGAGCTGAGGCAAGTACTAAAGGGCTGGAGATGCATCACTTTAGTAAGAACAGAAGTTTCAGCATTCTGCAGAACTTGTAAGTGACTGCAGAGTTTGTCAAAGATGTACAAACCGAAAACACTGCAGCAGCAAAGTGAGTTTCAGAGTGGATGGCTTGAATTCATTTCCCTTGATTACCTGAAGAGCTTAATGCACTGCATTTGTGTGTGTGTGAGCTTTGTTCTGCAAGCAAGGCTTCCCTATGCTTGCCCACTCCAGAAGGAGTGAAATTTGGCAGCAGTTCTTATTCTTATGAATGGTACTGAATAAATGGTAATGCTTTGCCTGTCTACAGCCCCAGTTACACAAAACCTGTTCCAAAAATGCCAATTTCCCCTGCAATTTATGCGTATACTAGCATCCCTTTCTCACAGCTCCAAGGTGCATTCTCCTCTGTCTTCAAAAATCTGGGCTGTTAACGGTTGTCTTCCTGTGAATATTTCTTCCATCGCTGTGTCTAATTGCTTTTTGAACTCATTTGCATTTCTGTTATCAATATCACGTGGCAATGAGTTCCAGAGTTTACTTCTGCATTGTGTGAAATTTCCTTTGGGTTGTTTTTTTCTTGGCTTTTTTTTCTGCCCTACCTCAAAATTTCATGCTGCTGCTGTAATCCCTCTCTATTCATTTTCTCCCTGCATTTAAGTATTTGCTCTTTTTCCTGAGTCATCTCTTCCTCAGGCTGAAGAGTTTCCAATCTATTTAATCTTTCCTCTTACAGGAGCCAAACTGTAATCCATGGTGCACCAGCTCGTGAAATTCCTACTTCTCTGCAAGATACAACCCAAAATTACTGAAGGTAATCCATATACCACACATACTTCAAATGGCAGTGTTTGGTACCAGCTACCCAGTAAGCCAAGAAAATAGCACAGGAGTTTTTACGACTAAGAAAGAAGACCAACCAACCTTGGAGGTGCCCAACAAAACCAGTAGTGTAACCTCTCAGATAGAATAGTGGAAAGAGACACTCTTAAAGCAGTAAGAAAAAAAAGGCTGTTAAATCTGTTTTCTTTTTTGAAGATAACACATGTTCATAATACACATTATTGCTTTTGTTGTTTGTTTGTTTGTTTTTTTAAAGGAAAGAAAGCCTCAATGGCATCTAGAACATTCAGAGTAAAGAAGGAGAAATAACATTTGTTTAAAGTACAGAAAAATGTGGGAGTAAATATGAAACCAACAGTTGTCATAGTCTCTGAAAATGCTGTGAGAGATGTAGTGGCATAAACCAATCTGACAAAACTATGCTTTTCCAGACAGAAAGTCAAGCTGTTATATGATTACAAATGACTCTAGTGAAGAGGAGTGCTCATTTGTCAGAGCAATCAGTGCTGGACATGGCACTACACCTTTGGAGTACATTTATTATGAGTCACCCATGCTAGTAGATACAGATCATAAACCTTTTACTGCAATCTTTAAAGACAGCTTGGAGTGGCACTCTTTGCTGCCTTCAGAAACTCAAGCCATAGCTCTAGAAATAACATCTTTGCTTTGGCATATACCGTGACGGTATACTTACCTGTAAAATTTTTAATTGCTGCATGCACCTTTCCACCAGAAAAAAAGCTATATACATAGAATGAAAGCGTGATGAATGATTTTGCAGTCCAAACACATTTCACTGTTTCCAGAAAAAAAAAAACCAAACAAAAAACAAAAAAAAGGGACAATTTATCCCTACAAGCTGCAAATGAAGATTCTGTAAGAGAGTCACACAGCACTCTGTTCATGGGGAAGCCCAAACCAGGCTGAATGAAGCTTTTAATATTTTGGAGAACATTTTAAGGAAATTATGAGAGAGGGATAGAGAGAGACATATCGGTCTAAGTGAGACAGGATATTCATAGTCACTGATTTATAGAGGAAACTTTGTTAGTTTCAGAGCAACCTACAAAATGGAAACCTACCTATATCATTTTGCTCCAGCTTTCATAATATCTGCACAACTTTCTGCAGGGACAGTTTGGAGCTACAGTGAATCAGAGAAGAATCACAGGTTTTGATTCCCATATCAATACAGAATCAGGGTAAGTGCTACCAGAGTCAGAGCCTTAGACCATCCTGAAACACAGACCTGAATTGTTTTCTGGTTTGCAAGAGCATAAGCTGGAGTTAACTATATCAGCCAGATGCCAGTCAAAATTTCACCCACTGTAAAACTAGAAGTAGGAATGTAGTACTTCCACCTAACAAATGGGAAACAGAAATTCAAATAATGGGAATATACACATGGAAACTGCTGACTACTCTCAGGAAATCTGCATTATTATGGGAGACTGTTAGGACTGATTTATTCCACTTGAAAGGAAACAATCACCTTTAGATTATTACTCATTTGTATCCCAAGGTAGCCTTCTTGCATGATTTACTGGCAAGACAACTTCTCTTGCACATCAAGGTAATTTTTGCAAGGGCACAGTGTACCCACAGTTAAGGGTATTGACAAGGGTCTGTGGTTTCGTACTGAAGAATTTTAATGGTCTTCCCAATTGCACTGATTCCAGTACACGAAATCAAGCCTTCATTTTCCACAGTCCATTGGACTGTGGAAAAGGAGAAGAGCTAGTTACAAGATGCTTCAGAAAGGCCATGGGCAATAAAGAAAATCCTCATTTAGCTTCATTAACATACAGGCCAGGAGCACTTTGGAGAATTCTTTGCCCGCAGAACTCATAAGGTACTATAAACCACCGATGAACTATTTTTGCCAAAGAAGGGGTCAAGGTTATACCATTTCAAAGACAGGAACAAAATTACATTAGCTCCTGAGCTCTTCTCTGCCTAAAAGGGACATGAAATATCTGATCAAATTAAGGTTTTTGGATCAGGGTTCAAACTCTTAAGAGGTTTCTCCCTCACAAGCTACTTTCTGTACATGCCTACAATACCACCATTAGTTTTATTTTAATTGTCAGTAGCCTGGGTGTTCCCAAGTGTTAAAAACAGGGAGGCTATGTAACGAAGTCATGATGGATTGTAGGCAGACACCACTGTAGCAGGCTCAATCTCAGGGATCAAGCAACATACTTAAAAAGCAGTATTTTCCTAGCAGTAGACACAGAATTAGCCAGTCCTTGTCCAGAATTCGTTAACCCTTGTCCAGAGCTTGAATAAGAACACTTGGATTTAACAAAAAAAAACCCAACACCACCAAAGCAGAGCCGGTCACGACGTAGCCAAACGGCAAGAAGAAAAGCAAGGAAGACACCAAACGCTCTTCCAGAAGACCTCCCCGTCTGCTGCCCGACACGCAGCGCAAGCCCTCAGCGGCAACCGGCGCTCCGACGACGTGCGGGCCGGCGAAGGGCCGGCGGGGCGGGGCGGGCGGGCCGGGGAGCCGCCGCTCCGTCGGGGGGGACCCTCCGGCGGCGGTGCCGCGGGCTGGCCGTGAGCCGCTAGGTGGCGCCATGTCCCGCGGCATCGGGAGGCTGCAGCCGCGGCGTC
>JAVSBS010024308.1:0-40140 GCA_033124195.1 Coracias cyanogaster
TGTTCACAAAACTTTAAAATGTCATCTTTCTCTTAAATGTTCACCTCATTGCAAGTCGGTTGTTACTAATAAGCAAAAGGCTTAGTGCCATCAAGAGCAGGAAGAGCAAGCGTTGTGTGACTTCCTAACAACGGGTGATATGAGAACTCTGGTTCCAGAAATGTGTCTGGAAATAGAAGCTGACCTTCTTTTAATTAATTTTTATTTATTTAATTAGCTCATTGCAGCAAAGATTACATGCTAGGCGTAAGAAAAGGAAAGCTGAAGGATCAGAATCTAATTTCTGAAGTTCCATATATAAAAAATTAAATTTACTACTCACAAATGCCTGTGTAGACAGACTGCAAATGTCTGATGCCTTTGCCTTGGAAAGAGTCCATACATAAAGGAAGGAAATACATATTAAATTAGGCAATTTCTGTCAGTAAATATTTCTTTTACCATTTCTGCAAGGTTGAAGAGCAAATTTAGAGTAAGCAAAGGCTTTGGGGAGGAGGGCGTTGTTTGGGGAGGGGTGGGGGTTTGAGGTTTTTTCTTCCTTTTTTACCAACTTCAGCATTTATCATAATATTCAAGAAATATTCTTCATTCAAAGGGAATGTGTGTTGTGATAGCCTGTGTTATTTCAAAAGTGTGCAGTGAAATAGGTGATGGAAAATGACTGACGGACTGGCTAGGGAGCAGGAATTACTTAGGGCCTTGTTGTGTTGGAGTACTCGGCTGACACGTGCAGCATTCGCAACATCACGTGTCTAAAATCAGCCTGTCTTCACCCATATTGAAACTTTTAAGGGCCTCTTAACTGCACAAAGAGCAGCTTTGAAGGTTCACCATCTCCCTGTGACAGACCTGAACAACAGCTGATCCGTCTGTCCTGCTCCTACAGGTCTCCCCTATTTCCTACAAAGACAATTATCTTTCCTGTGAGTGTCAGCTTATTGAATAACTTGGTATTAGGAAAGGAAATGAAAACAGATGTTGAAAACAAACAGAACCGTACAGTCACCAGTTAATACATCCAGAGTATTTTCTGTTTCTTCTTACTCTTAACTTGCCTTCCTGTCCTGAGCATGTCTTGATGTCACGTCAAAGTGTCTGTAGATGCAGAGCTTCCAGTCTGGTGGAGAGCAGATACCACCTAGGAAGTTTCCTCTGTAAGTATATCTCTGTCTTTGTTCTCACTCTTCACAGATGCCAGAATTTCAGAAGAAGACTGTCCATATTAAGGACCCGGGGAGAGTAGAGGAGATTATTTGTGGCCTCATCAAAGGTGGAGCCGCCAAACTTCAGGTAAAGATAGTAGAGGGTGTAACCAGTTTGGAATGAAAAGAATCACGTGATTGTGGCTCGATGCCAAAATATTTTAAGAATGCGTATATATATCAGAAGTGAGCCTTCAGGAAATCTCCAAAACTTAAGACATCTGCTAACTCTTTTAATAGCCCTTGTTGGTTCAGCTGTAATTCAGCCAGGCACTGGTGAAGTAAATGATATATAAGCTTAGTAATTTCAGGAAATATTCTGACCAAAGGAATTAGAAAACAGTTTTGTTGGAAAAAAAGTTATTCTTACGGGATATTCTAGCTGACGATACACCAGCTGAATAGAAAAGGGAGATTGCTGTGGCACATGCTGCTCAGCTGCAACTATTGTTGATCGTCCAGAATTTCTAGCCATTCTTTATTTTGTCCCTCCATGTTGTAAGACAGCTTTGCTTTTTCTTTCCTTAAATAGATTATTACAGATTTTGATATGACATTAAGTAGATTTTCCTACAATGGAAAAAGATGTCCAACTTGTCATAGTGAGTACTTTTTTTTTTTTTTTTTAATACGGATTGTTTTGTTCACTCCTTTTAGTTTTTCCTAGATTTTAATTTTCTATCCACTTTATCTCTTCATATGTGAAATTTTATATTGACTTGTTACCTAATGACTTACTCATACATCCTAACAAAGAAGTATTCTAGCGACTGTCTATATGTGTTTCTATGTATGTATATTTTAATCACCATCTGTGTGAATTAAAACCAGATACGTTGTCATTCACAATTAAAGCGTTAAGTTCTGAACTGTGAAATGTTAGTGGCTAGATGTGGTAGGGCTGACTTCTAGTTTTTAAGAGCCCGTAGTAGCCCTGAAGCCTGCAAGAACCAGAGAGTAAATTCCTCCGAGTTCTTGACACTTCTATCCTGTAGCCCTTTAGAACAGACAGACAGACTCCATGCACTAAGGAAGCGGGAACCCTAAACCGCACGGGACGCCTCACGGTGATTTCAGAAACAGTTAAAGCTCAAGAAACAGATAAGAGAGAGCGTGGAAGTGACCTTTTAATGCAGAGGTGAGGGGAAGGACAGCTTCATGCCTATGAAGAAAAATGCCTTTTACTGGCTGCTGGTAAGAAAAGTTCTGAGGAAGTGCAGCGCTATGTCATCAGCCACTGTCACCTACGCCATGTACAGGGTTGTAGAGCAAAGTCAAAGAAATATACCGTCCTGTGTAACACTGCTTTTTCACTCCCCAGACATCATTGATAACTCGAAGCTCATCACAGAGGAATGTCGGAAAAAGGTAAAGAGAAAACCTGCTGCCTGTCGGTGTGTGGTACAGACAACGCGGACTGTTCCCTGGCTGTGCGTGCGGGGAATCACAAGGGACGCTTGCAGATCCTTAACGCTGTCTGAGCCTTCTCGCTGCCACCGCTAGTAGCAGTGAACAGAAATATTTGTACTCTTGATAGTAGCACGTACTTCAGTTTAACAGCACCCGCCTTTTCTTCTGACATATGTTTACAAGCTAACTCTGCACAAAGAGCACGTCAGATTCCTTTTCTCTGGATAATGTAGGCAGAATAAAGAAAGTTATTTTGATCGGTTAGATCAAATACCAAGTGTTATTTTCTAAAAATACATTAAACATCTGGTGGTTTTTTTTCTTCCCCTCCAGCTATTGCAGCTGAAGGAAACCTATTACGCTATTGAAATTGATCCAGCTCTCACCATTGAGGAAAAATATCCATATATGGTAGAATGGTAAGAACCGATTCCCATCTTCAAATTGGACTAAGATTAGATTTAATAAGATTTTAAAAGGAAATTAATAGCAGTAATGAGCTTTTAGCTAATACATTGACTGAATTAATCTCTTTGAGTGTCAGGGAACAACGGGTTTTGCTTTGCTGTTAACTTGAACAAGCAAGAATTAACTGTGCAGGATGCTTCTCATCATGAGATTTAATGGCAGATGAATTTTAATTGACCCGTTTTTTGTTTCTATTCTAGGTACAATAAATCTCACGCACTACTCATTGAACAAGGCTTACAAAAGGATAAGTTTGCAGAAATTGTGAGGGAATCTGATGTCATGCTGAAGTAAGTTATTTGGACGAGACCGTTTCAGAGCATTGTCTGCAGATTCTTCCTGGTAGTTGGGCAGGGAGGGGGGAGAGGAAAAAAAGAAAGGAAAAAACAAAACAAAACCCCACATTCCTGAGAATGTGCCACCTTAATCCTGGAACAGAGCAAGCTCTTCAGGCGCCCATTTCATTGGTAAGTTGTAGCTAAATGCCTACAGGGATCACACTGTATAAACTAGAGATCAGAAACTTCTTTTTTTAAGTCCCATCTGCACAAGCATAATTTCTACAGGCTTCCATCCTGAAATTGCACTCGTCGCCCTCTTTTTTAAGGGGAATATAAAGCTCAACTTTGTTTCTTTGTAAAACATGCCCTGTAATAGTTTTGCTCTACTGAAGCAGCTTGTTAGAACTTAACTTGGAGAAGGGTTTATTGTACTGACTAAATTCATCTTTTGCAAAACAGACAAGCTCAACATCTCTGCCTGTCTGAAAGCCAAAGTCCATCTGGGCTGAATCTTCATTCACAGGCTAAAATTCCCTCGATTTTTTTTTTTTAATTTAAAATTCTATCTATTAATGTCTGTGTGGAGAAAGAGCGTCGAGATAATACCTTGTTCCTGGAATGCTACCCATAGTTTTCATTGGACACTGAAAACTAAAAGACCTTCAGGAAAGAGTGACAATAAATGCTGTTAGGATTTAACGAAACAAAATTTGGTTTATGGCAGTAACCCTATAGAAAAATCAAATATTTAAGCAAGAAAGATTGAACGGAGATGTACAGTCTGAGAGTAGCTAGAAACAATTCTACTACTTGCTGGCTTGTTCTGGGGTGTTTTGGGAGGGGGGACGTGTTTTTAAATCTTTAAAACATGATTAGATGTTGCGGGGAAAACATTCTACAGACCAAGACCAAGCAGCTTGATGCAGCAGCTTCTTGCTAAAACTACATGCCTTGTGTTACGTTTATATTCTTGCTAACCTGAAAAGGTGAAGGAAAAGAAAGAAAGTGAAATGCTCGGGGAAAAATCAATTTTCTTTTCCAAAGATGATGTGAATGTCTTCTGAAAACTCAGCCTTTTCTTGGTTTGCTTGGAGACTTGATTCACATTTCCATTCTGTGTTGCAGAGAAGGATACGAGAACTTCTTTGATAAGCTGAGCGAACATAATATTCCCGTGTTCATATTTTCTGCTGGGATTGGGGACATTCTCGAGGAAGTTATCCACCAGGCTGGCGTCTACCATTCTAACGTCAAAGTGGTTTCCAATTTCATGGATTTTGATGAAAATGTACGTGTAACACGACACGTTCTTATCAAACATAACTGTGGTCCTTAGTAGGTATTTATGCATACTACCAGATGAACGTTTGCATGCAACAGATGGAGCCAGCGACCCTGCCGTGTGGAAACTTGGAACTGGACACTCCGCTCATTCTCTCTTAGCGTGGTGTAAGATACGTCACGTCCTCTAAGGACACCCTCGCACCCAGCCCAGGGCTGCGCTGCCCCTCCTCCAAGCAGGGAGAATCACCGTCTGCCTAGTCTTAAAGATATTACATTAATTAATAGTAATTTATCCTGTTCATCGTTAGAGATTATGTAGTTCAACAGTAATATCACCTCTCATTTTAGATTCTGTCTTGTCTATATACTAGAAATTACGTTCTTTGTTTTTTAACAGGGAATATTAAAAGGCTTTAAAGGAGAATTGATTCATGTTTACAACAAACATGACGGTGCCTTGAAGAACACCGAGTACTTCAAACAGCTAAAAGACAACAGTAATATCATACTGCTGGGAGACTCTCAAGGAGACTTGAGTATGGCAGATGGAGTAGCCAACGTGGAACACATCCTGAAGATCGGCTATCTCAACGACAAAGTAAGGAGCTCTGTATAACCTCGAGTGAAATATTGTGAGTTAGAGACAGATGCATTATAATAAGCTTCAGATCTCAAACCAAGTGTTTGGCCCAGAGTAGTTTAGAGATTTCCACTATTTTTCATGGATTTCTTGCCTTGAGGTTTTTTTGCTAACCCACAAATGTAAAGTGCTTTGGTTTTTGTACTGAGCTACTTCTGAAAGGCATTTTGTTGAGAAGTAAAATTCAGATGAATTAATTCTCTTCAATTCCTGTGGCTCCTCCCCCTCCTTGCAATACTGGACCGATAATTGAGCAAAATTACAATCTTACAAATAGCTTTTTTTTTTAAGCGACGCAGAGCTAGTTGTTTGTTAAGCTATAATGCACATCCCTCGGCCTTCAGGAGAGAGAAAACTTCCATTTTCTATTTCTTTTTGCTTTTGAGAAGATGAGGAAGCACTTTTTATTCCAGTATCTTTAGATGTGGGATCCTGGAATAAGCACGAGGAGTTATATCCTGGAACGTGCACACGGTTACGTGAGGCCACTCCGGCTCTGTTCTCTGTGGGACTCCCTGGTAGAAGCAATCATGTGTTTGCGTGGCTCGTGCCCTGAATTTGGCGGAAAGACTGGGCAATATTTTAACGAGAAAAACTCTCTCAATAATTAATTCTGTAACTAAGCAGGTTTTTCTCTTTATCCCTTCTGCAATTAGGTAGATGAGCTTTTGGAAAAATATATGGACTCTTATGATATTGTCTTGGTGAAAGATGAATCCCTGGAAGTTGCCAACTCCATCCTACAGAAAATCCTGTAAATTGCAGTCTCAAGTCACTCCATTCCTTCCAGGAGGCAACTGGACAGAAGAGCACACGTGTGCTACCTTCGATGTGTTTATTACTCATTTACAGAACTGTTTAATTTAATTTAAACTTTTATCTTCATTTTGGTATTTTGAATACCTATGGTATCCATTGGCAACTAGAAGCTCCTTCTACCGCTCTTACGCTGTTCTTTATTGTCTCACACTCCTGTTATAACTAGATCTAAACTGGATTTATAGCTGTGATAAACTGCTGCTGATGGGATACCGAGGTTCACTGTCTTTTCATCGGGCATTTCAGAGGAGCGCATTTAAAAAAAAACGTGGCTATTTTGTAAAACGGAAGATACGAACGTTATGTGAACAAGCAGCGTGCACGTTTGTGTTGCCTTTTCTTCTTTCAAAGAAGATTCTCCAGTCTCCGCTGTACTTTGAAGGATGTTACTCATACGCTACAGACTTCCACGAAAATTTTTCATACGTATATTTTTCTCCAGTAAAAATGCTTTATTCACCTAATTCAGGCAAAGTGTTTCTTCTTAATAGGTTTCAGTATCATTGCGGAAGGTGTCCCTGCCTGGTGGAAAGTGTCAAGTGTCCCTGCCCGTGGCAGGGGGGTTTGGAACTAGATGCTCTTTAAAGGTCCCTTCCCACCCAAACCATTCTGTGATTACAGATTATTCTCTATCCTTCCTGTTTATCCTCTGTGGAACAGGAAAACTGTTTTAGGTTACTACATCTGAGGTGGAGTTTCTCATCTTTGTAACAGCAGTTTCACAAACTACACAGCCGTAACTTCAACCCCTCGTCAGATGTTACTGTGTGTACCTGCTCCACTTCTAGCCTGCTGTTTTCATGTCAAACCTCAAGTGTAGCTCATCTCAAATATTTTTTCTTGGAACTCCAGGCACAGAAAATCAAAACAGAGCTAGATCTTAATCTTGGATTTTAAAAGCTGGCTTAGCCAGCTCGCAAAATCAGGTCTTGCTACCAGCCCCACGCCTCAGAAGCACTTACGGAACCTCTCTGCAGGCTGGCTTAGGGCTCAGTCCCACTCTCTGCAAGTTGTAAGCACAAGGATCAACAGCATCCAGCTCTTTTAGCTTCGCTGGGCAAACCCTCACTCTTTAAACATCTCATCTTCACAGAATGCTTTGGGTTGGAAGGGACCTTTAAAGGTCATCTAGTCCAGCCCCCCAGTAACGGGCACGGACATTTCTAGGTCAGGTTGCTCAGAGCCCCGTCCAACCTGACCTGGAATGTTCCCAGGGATGGCGCTTCTGCCAGCTCTGTGCTACCTGGGCCAGGCTCTCACCACCCTCACTGTCAAACATCTCCTCAGAACGTATTTCCCACGTACCAAACGTGTCACAGCACCTCTCAGCATCACACACAGAACAATACGGATTAATGTAGCCGCAGCTTTGGGAGCTTACTCTGACACGTTGAAGTGAAAGGTGGCGGTGTGAGCCTGGTCCTGAGGCGCCTCAGCCACGGCAGCTCAATTCGCCCACAGAGGCAATCAGACAACCTCCCTAACGCGCGGTGCTGCCCCTGTTCCCCTCGGCTTGCTTCATACGGCAGGAGCTGGGCCTGAGGAACCGTAATGAAACTACGGGAGAGCCCAGTCGTGCATTCTCTCCCACCAGCAGCTCAGACACATCTGAGGAAGCGGCCTCTTTCTGTCACACCGGTGGCTGGCTATCTGAATTCTGACTTGTGGCACCGGTCAGGACTTTTCCCCATCAGCAGCCTTGCCTCTGCTGCCACGCCTGCTGCGGCTTTCCCAAGAAGGGCTGGGGGGTTTCCTCACCCCACCTCTGCAGCAAACTGAGATTCAGTCACCCCTGTGCTGTGGTTGCTCGGCAGATGCACAGCCCGAGGTGGCCTGAGCAGCCTTCCCGCACCGCCGCGCAGGTGCTGCGCCAGCAGGGAACTGCTCAGCACAGGGACCTTTCAGGAGCCCCACCTGCACCTCGACAGGCAAAGGCTGTTTGAGGGAGGGCGTCCTCCTCCTGCACAATCCAGTCATCTCATTCCTTGCTCCTGGCGCAGATCCCCCCTGAGCAGGAGACGCAGAAGCCATCCACTGGAGCAGAAAACCCCTTAAACCACAAGATGACCGAGGAGAGGACGGCGTCTTGGCTGCCTTCCATTTGAGAGCCGCTGAACGCGCCCTGTTGGTGCCGGTGCCAGGAGGAGACGGGAGCAGCAGCTGCTGCAGCCCTGGCCGGCCAAGAGCCCGTCAGCCGAAGGCAGAAGCCAGGGAGAGCCTGACAGCGGCAGGACAGCTGCTGAGTCAGCCGCTACCCGCACTCCTTCATCCACACGCGCACAAAAGCGAGCGCCCGGCAGCAGCGGGTGCTGCAGCTGATGCGTGACTGACCCGAGCAAAGACCGCACGAGTAGGAGACACTGCAGGGACGAGGCCGCAGGTGAGAGAGGCCCGGAGCAGTGCGGCTGGGCTGGGGAGATCCCGCAGCTCTGCAGAGCGAGCGGCTGCCCGGGGTGGAAGGAGACACGGGCAAGGGCAGCGGGTTGGGATGAAGCAGATCCCCTTGGACAGAGCAGCTTTGTACAAATCGCCGTGGAAGAGCAGGAGGAGCTGTATTAGAACACGCCACCCATGGTGGGACAGGGACAGGCTCGCAGGCACCCTGAACACCAAGCCAAGATGACTGCACAGTCATCGTCTGCCAACACCGTGGGTTCAGCGCCGCTGGCAAGATAAGCAGGGTGACATCCTGTGACGTGACCGCACAGGACATCAGTGTGAGCTGCCCGCTCAGCAGCACGGTCTGCACCGCCCTGGGCACGGCAAGGGTCTTAGGAGCTGCTGCAGCGTTTCCATGGGAGGTGAGCAGACACGGTTTCTTTAATAGTCTGTTTTGGGGTTTAGGCACCTACAGAATTCACACAAACTGAGCTAACGACAAAGTTTTAGCAGGGGTAAGGTTGGTGCTTCTCGGTTTGGGTGGTTTTTCAACAAGCGATCGAGCTGGCTCTTCTGTCACAGCTGCCAAATAAAAGTCCAAAAGGCAAAGGCCTTCTGAAAAACACCACGGTGTTTGGACGCACGGCTTACTCAACCAGTCTCCAGTTGCAAGGAGCTAATTACCAGGCATTACTCCTAAAGTTTACACTGGGGCAAAATTTTCCGTTTACAGGCGGGTTACCTTTGGAATACAGATAACAGTTAAAATTTAAGAGTATGTGAAAAGTGGCTGATGGCCACAGCTCCACAGAACAAGGTATGTCAGCAACGCACTCTGGCACAGAGCACGCTGCATTTCCCTGGCCGTCCTGGCATCGGTGGAAGGCAGGGAGCAATCTGGTCTCTCTGGGGAGCGTTCCGGAGAGGCAGGACTGGCCCATGTGCTCATCCAGGTTGCCTCAGGATTTCACAGAAACTCCCCGATCCTCCCTCGCCTCACCCAGCCCTCCAGGAAGCAAGGCATCGCTCCTTCAGCCCAGCCTTAGGAGGAGCAATCCATCACTTGACGGTTTCCTGACCACATGGACACTTAAACCCCCTTCACCCTTCAGCTCAACCAACGGTCTCTCAAGCATTACGTAAGGAAGATTTTCCAGCCTCACCTCCAAGCAGATGGACGGTGAATGGTCAGTCAGCAAATGTTCAGTCCACAATGACAATCCCTTACAGAAAAGGATTCTTACCCTCCCACGAGGAGCCCCGTAAGTGAAGATCTCCAGCAAACTTTTCTCCTTCTATCATTAAATCCCATCAGTCTCAGACTCGGCATCAAGGGTCTGCCAGAGCAGAGAACCTTTGCTAGGACACGAGAGCGACTGAGCCACGTTGCAATCATCTGATAGAACCCGCTTCCCGTGCAAAGGGGATCCGCACACCAAATAAATGAACTTCTCACACCATACACACGGCTTTCTAGGAAAAACATGACTTACAGGATCAACCTGAGCCAGGTTTTTTAACCTGAGGTTAAAAACCCACAGAGCGCTGTACACGTTACCGAGATCTCTTCATCACCTCGCATCCCCCTGCCAGCCGTAACTTGCTTATACAGCGAAGGAAAAACACAAGATGCGTTTTTAGATATCCTCCAGTTTTTCTAAATCCCTTCTTTTGTTGTTGCTAGCTGCTGGCTAGAAATAAGAACCGATACTACCAGCTGCCTCCCCAAAACCATCAACAGAGTTACCTGCAAACAGCACTAACGCTGCAGCGAGAGGTTAAACGTCCTTCTCCAGCAAGTCTAACTGATGTCACTGCGACCCAGTCCTGCATTCAGTTTTAGGCAAGAGATACTACTCGCAGGGTGTCTTCCTAAATCCCATTTCTAACCAGAAACATTTTTTTGCAGCCCTAAAAGTACATTTCATTTATGATTTGGGTTGGAAAGAAAGGTATCACACATTTCCCAGCCCGTTTGCCCACAGCCAGAAGAGCGTATCTAAAGTTTAAAGCAAGGAATAAGCACCAAAGTAAGTTACTTTTTTTTTTTCCCCCTTCTACTCACAGTATCTGTTCTGTCTGTAGCACATGTCCAAGGTCAAGTATTTGGGACCTTTCTTTAGCTAAAAATGTTTCCTCCTTCTGAGAGGGTGTCAGAGCTGGCTCAAATGTCCTCCTGCTGTCAGACGCCCACTAACAGTCCTGACTGAGCCAGAACCTTGCACCAACTGTCTACATTTGCCATATCTAATCTTAAAGGAAAATCCAAGTATTTTTTTTTACACAGAAAAAAATACTTGACTTCAACAACTGCAAACTCTGATTTAATTTATGAATATACTTGGAATAAGCAGAGTTACAGAGCAGAAAGTATATCGCTGTCAAGTTAGGACAGAAAAATCACACAAATATTGAAAAATACCTGGATTTCTCTGGGAACACACCGTGTTCCTCTCCTCTGCCATTCCCAGAGGTGACCACCAGCCTCGACTGGGGGCAGGTTCCTTTCATCACCCGGCTGCCAACAGGACTCAGCTGCCCAGCTCTGAGAGCAGCACCTGGAGCTTCCTCCGAGGAGCAGCAGCCCCGTGTCTGGAGAGTCTCTCCTGAGCTGATCCCTCCGCTTCCATCGGGCTACTAACGGTCCTTTAAGAGTTATCACCTGTTTCTCTACCTAAGTCTCAGCTGTACATGATAAAAGCAGCTCAACAGACCCTTCAAACAGCTTCCTGTTGAGAGAGGGGTTGTCCAGATGGCTGCTGAAGAAAGAGAAAACGGACAGGGTCTGTGTTAGTAACCAGAAAGTCTGGTCCTGCTGCCTTGGTCGGGGCAAGCAGATGCGCAGTGTAAACGCACTGACTTTGCACAAGTGTTTCCCTTCGCTCCCCGTCCTGCCCCAGCGCCGCATCCTCACTCCCAACCTGGCAGTCTCCAGCCGAGGGGGGAAGGAGTGAGGGGGCAACAAAACTTCTCCTCAGCAGAAGAACACCCTTTAGGTGGATCACAAGCCGTGTTTGCTGAGGCCTGTGGAGCAGCGGCGTGAGCATTTCCCAGCGCAGTTACCCCTTGGGGGGTCCGTGCGAGAACAGAGTGAGGAGCTGCTGCCGCAGATCCCAGCTTGCTTCCCGCTCCTGCCCTCGGGAGCGTGCGGAACCAACGCGGCCCAACCCCAGCGACAAGCGAGCAACCTACTCCCCAATACAAAAAAAGGGGAACATTTTGTGCAGAAAGCAGCTTTCACAAGACAGTAACGCGTCTAAGGAGCCACCTGGTTCATAAACCTTTGGATTGCAAGTGCCCTCCACTGATACCCACAATATTTACACCAGGTATCAAGGGCTGGTATTTACCTCAAGCCCAGACTTGCAGCATTTTACACACAATATCTGTGGGTTTTGAGCGGCAGATGAAGTGAAAACATCAAACCTCAGGTGCAAAGCCCGTCGAATTTGCTTTCGCTAGCCTGTGGAAGGAAATATTGTTTCTTAGGCAAGACAATTTCATTCAAGGAGAGACTTGGAGCCCCCAGCCAAGAGAAGCATCAGCCTCCCAGCTGGCACAGCTGGTGGCAAAATGGGATGGGTAACTTAGGGAACGCCTCCTCGAGCCAAAGAATTACTTCACCTGTGTGAAGGATGAAAAAAAAATTAAAATTTATTGTGGTTTATTGTTTTCAGTCATTTTCAATCAAATAATCTGAATTTGAAATACTTTTCTTGAAGCTCAACAGCAATATTGAACATACTCAGGCCACGGCTGCTGCGAGCAAGGGGGGAGCTGCATCAAGGGGATTTGCTGCCGCTCAAGTTCCCAAGCCATCAAAACGCCCCAACAAGAAAAAGGAACTTTAACAGTAATCGTTGATCAACACTTTATTTAACAAAAAGGTCAGTTATCCAACATTTATCGGTATCAAACAAAAAAAAAATATTTCACTGCGCTTTCTAAAACAACCGTATTAAAAACCAATACAAAATGTTTTCACCCAACTGAAACACCAGTTTTTAAAAAGAGCATCTCCGGGGAGCTTACAACCCACGTGTGGAGATGGAGAAAAGCAAGAGACTAGACACAAAGCACGTCATGGAAGCACAACTCCCTTTCTACCGGTCTGCGACAGCGTCTCACTCCACGGACTCGCGCTCTCCACACGAGGTGTACTGAGGAGGCACCGTACGGCCTTCCGGAAAAACACGCCTGTTGGGTGTATTTTCTATAAAAAGAGCTTGCTGCATTTAAAGATCTGGCAGATGATTGTCTCAGGAGTTCACAGCAGGGCTGAGCTGGTGTTAAGGGACAGGCCACAACGTTTGCAGACACAGAGGGGTCTGTTGCTTGGTTCTGTCGCTGTCCCTGTTTGGTGGCCCTGCCAGGCCGCGTCAGCGCTAAGGGCTGACTCCTTACGCTCACAATTCCCAAAACAGGAGACAGAAGCCCGACACAAAATCAGCTGTATCCAGCATTTATGAGGGGATTTGGGCCCCGTAATGCTAAAACTGAAAGTCTAACGAAACTATAAATAAGGTTGCAGCTAGACAGGTTTGGGACTGACTGATGGGAACACAGTTTCAACAGGCCAGCAAGAGGCAAGGTGTTCAATGAAATACAATACAGGTGGCAGCAAGCTCTTCTGTCGGAAGGTAAAAACCCAACGCATACACTATGACAATTCTAGGCCTGTTTAATGTAACCCACAGCTCGTGGGGATCTTGCGATGGCTTAGCTGTCCTCTGCGGGCCCCGCAGTGTGCGGACGGGAGCTCCTGCCGGCAAATATCCCTAAGAGTTTGCTCAGTTACTGGGAAGAGCGCTCGTGCCTTCTGAAAGGAACGGGGCTCAACGGCTGGCCGTTTTTACAGCTTATTTTCATGGGGAATATCTTCTGCTTTCTCCTCCTGCACCAATATTTTGGATAGAGCAGGTTTGTTAAAACTCTTTTAAAAGCACTTGGTGAGGTTTCTCCCGAAGTGACTGTTCAACAACAACTTCTGATCTTTAGCATAAAAACAGACCGCGTTGTTCACGAGACCACGTACGGCAGTACACCTTTTATCCGTTTATACACCCTGTCCTGAAGCACTTAACACTTTTTTCAAGCAGACCTAACAATTCCAACGGAAAATCTCTTCCCGTTTTAGCGGCCTACCAGCACGCAGGCACAGGCAGACTCCGGTTGCTCATCCGAGCGCCGTCTTTCAGAAGCATGCTTGCCGAAACCCTTCCAGTACGCGCGTTCCAACACTAGCTCAGCTCAGGACTCTTCTCTTTGCTTCTCTTTACAGTTCGTCGTGTTCCTCTTTGGCCTCCTGGTCTTTCAGCTTGAATTCTTCAGCGGTAACTTTGCCATTTCCATCCCGGTCTTGATTGGTGAACATGTTTTGAACAATCTTTTCAAAATCAAACCCAGGAGCTAGTTTTCCTTTGCCAGAATCAACCTGAGCTTGGATGTACTCTGAAAACTAAGTGGAGGGAAAGGAGGAGAAAACAGCGCACAATGAAACAGAGGCTTGAACCGAAGAGTATTTACAAAAGTAACGTTTGTTGTTTGTTCAGCATTTTACGAGTCGTTAGGTGCCTGTAAAAGTTCGCTGGTACTATCTGATAAAGCTTACAATCTAAACTGGACTAATTAGGACAGACAAGTGAGCTTAAGTCACTCTGTGATTTCTCACTTATGCCAGTGGGTCCCGGATCCATAACAAGAAAAGTTCTATTTCATTATTTAGGGAGAAGATGAGTTGAACCGAGCGCGACACAGAAGCAGATCTAGATGGACAGAGGGGCTGTAATTTCACATGCCGATACAAGAAGCTCCCACTGGAAAAGAGACACCCACCTCCATCTTACAAGAAACAGCACACGAGAAAAAAGGATGAAACACAGAACTGAGACTATCAGGATACCACGAGATTTGTTACAGTAGCTTCTGCTATTATGTCTCCCGCTGGACTCCACGGTGGGGAAGGCTGCAAAGGTTACAGGGTTAGTTTTCCCTAAAAATCCTTTTCCTGATGGGTATGATGAAGTTATTCAAGGTGATTAGACAACGTCTGACAGAAGTCATGCCGCTGGCTTGCCAAGAACAGGAAGGCCACAATCAAACCCAACTCCTCCAATTGCTGTTACCCCTGGCACTGCTCGTTAAATAAGCTTCAGCAATTAGAGCTTCCACTGACATTCACTGGCACCTTTTAGGCCAAGCAACCTCTTATATGTCCATGGCTTCTCCTCCTCCTTGCTGACCAGAGGGATGTGGATAGCAACAGTCATATCCTACCTCACTCGTTCTCCAGACTGGTAAAAGCTTTTCTCTTCTCAGCGAGGGCAGAAGTGGAGGTGAACACGAGAGAGAAGATGGAGAAGGAAGGAAAACAAAGAGGTAGAAGAGAGCGCTAGGAAAAGGGAAAACAAGACTTTAGCTTTACCCCACTGCCTTGTTAAAACGCTCAAAGGCATCTCAAGCTGCTCCCCAGGGCCACAGCCTGCCCCTCGAGCGCTGCAGGCAGCGCTGCTCCAGCGAGGAAGGACACAAAACAGAACGACAGAGAAAGGTGACAAAGAAGAGAATAAAAAGCCAGAACTCCTCAGTGGAGAGAACCCAAAGGAGAACCTCATGGAGGTTTATGTTATCAGCGAGGGGGTGGCAAAGGCAAGCGGCTTTCGATTAGGGTAGCCAAGGCCATCCTCATGCTGCAGCTTTTAAACGCAAGGCAGGGGAAGGAGTTGTTCACACAATTCACCTGCGGAAGGAGTGGCCGCAGGCACTGCCGGGCTCCAGAGTGACCACAGTTCCTGGAGGCACCGCTGCAGGCTCAGCTTTGGCTCAAGGATTCACCACAAACTTCCAGGAACAGACACCAAGAAGGCTGATCCAGCGAAGGACTGCTGAACACTAACTCTGCCTCGTATACACTTGCGCCCTAAGTATCTGTTCTTGACCACGGAGACCACAATAGTAAATGTTCTGAAGTGTTATGGCTGCTTTTACATTTCTTTTTCCTTTTGGGTTCTATCTCCAAAGCTAAATAACCATGTTTTATTGACACGCTGCCTTCCTGTTCATTTGACAACAAGCACCATGTCAGAAGAAGGAGAGAAGATGAGGAGAAGAGAGACCCCCGTCTTCAACATCTGCACTGACGGTGGTAGGAGAAAACATCTGCACCGATAGTGGTAGGAGAAAACCACTGCAAGTCTTTCCACTGTTTCACCTTACCTCCTCCAAAAGAACTTCTCCATCACGATTCTGGTCTATTTCTTCAAAAAGATTGGGAGAGACTTCCCCATTCCATACAAACATGTACCCTTCAGGCAAGCCAGACACCAGCTCCAGCAGTTCGATGTCGAAAACTAATACAGCACTACCAGGCACTTCTCCTTCTGTCACGACAAATGGCAAAGAAGGGGTTTTATCCTCCCGTACATTGAAGGGTGTATTTCCTTTTAATCCACTATTAAATTTCTCTTCCTGCTCCAACAGGTGCTTCTCTACGGCGATCCCCAAGCCCTGTGGTCTCAAGCTCACCTTCCTGTTCACTTCAGCAGAGGTGATCAAAACATAAAGGAAGCTTCCATAATAAAAGCATAGCCATTTTTTTTACTTTTCAAACTGTGAGAATTAATCCATTTTCCTTTACCTCACTGATACAATGTGCATCAAGGCGCTACTGACAGACTCAAGTGAGTCGCAACAGCTTGGGATGTTCCCTCAATGAAACCACAGAGGGATCTTAATTGATCCTTGAAAAAGAAAATCGTGGCAGCCTCTAACTTCTGCCCAGCAGCAAAGGAGCCATCTCCTCAGGTATCGACCAGAACCCCAACAACCGGGCCAAGTTTCAGTCCATGTATATCCAGTGTAACAGGAATGATGGCAAGTATCCGTGACAGGTATTTAATGCTGCAGTCTATTTCTGTTACGAGGAAATTTTCTATTTATTATATACAACTATGCAATTTCATAGTATAAAATGTTGCATATATATATATATAAAACTCTCATGATTTTTCACGGAAGACAGGTACAGGTGAAAATGCTTCCTTAACTCTTAGACAAATTAATTCTCCATTAGGCTTGGCACCTGATCCCTGACACTATTTATAAAATACAAACTGTTCTGGAGCTATTCAAAGAACGCAGCAATTTATGGAACTGTTTCCATACATATCAGTTTGCGATCTCCTGATAGATTCCTTTCCCTTAAGTCTTTTAACTCAGAAGACCAGTGACAACCACACATACTGGGATATTAAAGTTCCTGTCACTTCAGTACTGCTCTTTTTATTACTGTTGTCCCTGTCATTAAAAATTTACAAGCCTCAATGCTCCACTAAGAGAATCACAGAATTGTTTAGGTTGGAAAAGACCTTTAAGATCGTCGTGTCCAACCATTAACCTAAGTCTACTAAATCCACTGCTAAACCATGTCCCTCAGCACCACACCTACGCGTCTTCTGAATTCCTCCAGGGATGGGGACTCCACCACTGCTCTGGGCAGCCTGTTCCAGGGCTTGGAAACCCTTTCAGGGAAGAACTTAAACCTAAACCTCCCCTGGCGCAACTTGAGGCCATTTCCTCTTATCCTATTGCTTGTTACTTGGGAGAACAAATCATCGTCCACCTCGCTACAACCTCCTTTCAGGTAGTTGTAGAAAGCAAGGAGGTCTCCCCTGAGCCTCCTTTTCTCCAGACTAAACAACCGCAGTTCCCTCAGACGCTCCCCGTAAGACTTGTGCTCTAGGACAAGAGAGAAAACACCAGAACAGAGCTCCAGAACAGAGCAAACTGCCTTAAATGTGCTGGTGTTTGGGTTTCAACACCACCAAAACACCGTTACACAGCTTACATTCAGTTTATGTAGTTTCTGAATTTGAGAGTTTTCCCTGAATTTTCTAATATATTAGTGCTGCACAGTCCCCTTCAGTTTTGTCCTCCTGCATAAGGTGTCACGTGTCCAAGCGTGAGCACCCACCTCCCTATCACAGAGAACGGTGTTTACATCCCTCTGCAACACCAGCGTGCCTGGAGCTTTCCCTTTTGACAAAGCAACGTTAACCGGGGGCGTGTGTTCCCTTTTGTACTGGAATGGTCTTTCTATTGGCCACAGCAACAGCCTGACTTGAAACGCAACACAGACAGGATGTTCATTCCGTTGGGGAATGGGGCATTGTCGATAGCCGTGAAATGAAAACCCTCCAAAAACATCCTGCTCACGCAGCTAAGAGACACTCACCTAACGCACAGCAAGTCACAAAGCGCGCAAACCTGCGGTTCAGCTACTCAGGAGATGCTCAGTGGATGTGCAATAGGTTTCTGCTCACTTACCAACTCCATCTTCTCCATAACCAAGGTGAGGTGGAATAACCACCGTTCGTCGCTCCCCGACACACATGTCTTGAAGGCCCATGTCCATCCCCACCACCACCTGTCCAGACCCCAGAACTATGTTGTAGGTCTTGCCAAGGCTGTGTCTGGAGAGAAAGGGAAGAAAAATAAAACCCAGAGAATTTCTGTTGTTCAAAATTACCACAGAAACCACAGTTTCTAGCAAGTACCCTCTCATGGCCAAAAATTAACTCCGTGCCCAATGTTCTGCTCTACTGAGCAGTTCCCTGTAGCTGTTCCCAAGGTAGCAAGTTACAGCCAACACCAAACAGAAGCATCCCGCCTGCTGACAAGTCCTCTGGTGCTAGAATTATAGGCTTCTTGAATGAAATCCAATTAAAATCATTAAGCCTGCCAATTAAACCCCCAAAGTATTTTATCTCAAAATTTAGGCTTTGCCTTTCACACGTTTTTAACTAATGAAGCTGGACCTTTTAGCAGATGTAGAAATTCCAGCTGCACACTTGTCCCAGAACTACCAACCTATAGGGACGTGGACGCATTCACAGACCAGGCATCCCTTTGATGAAATCAGGCTATCATGTAGCAGTCACTCAACCAGGTGACTCCATTCTTTGGTCACCTGCCTTGGCTGCAGCACTGCGGGACACGCTTGTACAACAGGGCGTTATTTGGAAAGAGAACAACTCAGTGACTAGGGAGTCAGCCTTAAAACCAGCAGCGCTAGATTCATCTTTAAACCTCTATGAACTGCTTTGAATAAGGCAGCCTCGACATCCCTTGGTTTTTGCTACAAAAAGGGGAACTGAGCATTCCTGCCACGTACGAGGTGTTTTGAACCCAAACGCGTTACTTGCCGAGGGCATCGCATCGCGTCCTTCAATGTAAGCCCGCTTTTCAGCTCCGCGAGCGTTGTGTCCCATGTGCAAACGATGAGCTGCTTTCATTATAACCTGGGGGAAAACAGCTTTCCCAACTTCCCTCCCAAATATAAGATAGTATTTAGATGGCTTGCGCTATCCAAAAAAAGGAAGGGACAGAAAATAATCTAGCAGAAGCATCCTGGTAGCTGCAGCGAGCGGTGCAATGGGCTCACTGTAGCTCTGTGCCAGACAGACCGGAGCAATCTCTTGCTTCCCTCCTAAACCTGCTGTCAACAGGAAGGAGGAAGAGGAACATTATCACTGCAGTCATGATAAGCCCTCTGACAGCTTCTCAACGCTGACACCACAACACCGCAACACAGGAAAACCAGCACCCACGTGTGGTACAGACAAGACGGGTGGCCCTAACCCTAACCCACGACAGCTGAAATGAGACTACAGCAAGCAGCCCTGCCAGACCTCTCTCAGGAGCACCGAACCAACACGGGGCGCAAATCCTACCCAAGAAATGGGAATAAACTTAGTCAGTTCATTCATGCCGAGCCCTGTGTCGTTCTGGTACGGCTGGCCCAGACACCCGAATTACCCATGTAAACCAGACCGCCACACGGACAGCCCGCTTCCTCACTCCACCCGTGGTGTCGATGTTCTTCTCCTACATCCCCTTTGTTCCCACTTCTCGCGTTATGCTGGGATAGACTGTCTTTTTCTTTTCCTCTTCCAACACAGGCAGACTTAAAAAGAAAAATACTAGGTAAATACCCAATTTTTGGCTTAAAAAATCTTCATTCCCTGCCAGTCTGCTTTGCAGGCCCTTCATCCTGCTTTCACAGCTCCTAGGGATTATTGTCTTCACCCGGTGACACACTTACGTCGAGTCCAGCAAAGTACCATCCAGGAGCGAAGCGTTGTAGTGATACTTCAAGTAATCTCCCTTCTTACTCAGGACGGTGCAGTTGGAAGGTTTGTAGTTAACGGTAATGGCAACTGAATCTGCGGGGTTGTGGAAGTCAACCACGTGGATGTCAAAGACCAGCACTGCAGATCCTGGAATCTTTCCTAAATAAGAAGCAAATTAGGCAAGTAGAGAAAGAAATGGTACCCAAACAGGCTTGTGATGACCAAGTCCTGCACCCTGTAGGAGCATCTGTTCTCACTGTGTCTCCTGATGAGTCATTGTGTTCTTCTCATTCAGAATTAAAGGATTATCTCTCCTCTGTATGCAACAGATACAAGCTGCACCCAACGCAGAAAAGAGAACTAGTGGACAAGCGCTAAGCACACGCTCAGTTCAACAGTGAAGGAAAAAAAACACCAAACATTCAGGATGTAAAAATTACGCAGGAATGGAGCAATAACCATAGATTCTTGTGACCATCCTAAAAAACTGATTTGCGTTTCATCTACCAATTCATTATTGATCATCAAAATTCTCCTATTCTCACGCTCTAAGGAATGCCATTGTGTCTAAACGGTTCCATTGCCTTAAAATGTGCTGAGAGCAAGGAACTTCTTCCACTCCTTCCCAGTGCCAGGACCGACAGACACATCCAGACCCAGGAACGGGCTCTACTGGTACTGGAGTCTAATTCTCACACCAACAGCATAGAACTGGCACGCTCAGAAGAGAGGCTTTTCTTCTAAGTCACTTTCTTCCAAATACCATCCTAGGAAGTGCCTTTTGAAACACCAGCTATAAAACTGCGTTCGGCTAGAAGGGTTGTCATCTCCAACCTCTCACAGCAATCTTTTCAGGTACTAATGACTTTTCCCAAAGGGATGTTAACGGATGCTTTGCTGTTACACGCATCCACCGCTTGCAGAGGCAGCTCAGGGGTCCACTAAACCTGTGGCTGTGGAAGGAACGGGGCAGAAAACTTTACATGATGAATTCCTTGAGCATACAGAGCTCGTTAGGACACATGGGAAGAAGATCTCACACTGCAGAGCTCCTGCCATCCAAGTCCCAGTCTGTCTGAAACCCTGATTAGCCAAATGAGTTCAGGTCACCAAGTACCAGTCGGCCTGAAACGCTAATTATCCAAATACTTTCAGGTCACTAATGACATGTGAGATTGTTCTGTGTTCTTGTTGTCCTACTACCTAGCTAATTAAAATACTTTTGCAAATTCTAGGTGTAATACTGTCAGTTGCAAGCCCACAAAATGATTAACGAGTTAATAAGCTTTCCAAATGTCAAGAAAATGGGACTACAGACAGATACACCGAACAAAAAAGGAAACACCATTAATTCTGGAAGACCTGACTGAAAAGTCAAGCTCACCTCTTCCTTCTTCTCCATATCCGAGATGAGGGGGGATTATGATTCGTCTTTTTTCACCGGTGCACACACCCAGCAAACCTTCATCCATTCCAGCAATCACATAACCCTTCCCGACATAGGTGTCATAGGTGTGATTCCGTGAATAGCTATGGAAAAATATTGGCATTTTAGAAGGGTCAGGCGTGCTCAGGAAAACACAGAATCTTGCAATTGGTCTGCAACACAATTCTTACACCACTTAAGGTCAAACACACACAGCCATGAATTAGCACCAGAGGCACAACACAATCTCCATGTTTCATGAATCTGGGCCACCAAGATTCATCAGTCAGCGGTGCACGTGTCATTTATTAACCAACACGGAGACCCGGGCTAGGGAACAGCTTATTTGCAAATGTTTCTACTATACCTCGAAAGAAAATCTCACTTAGGTATTTTATATTAAAAAGTAAACATGTTTTCATAAGTAACTGAAAAAAAAAGTCAATTTTCTCCTTAATTTTCCTTTGCCCTGACTCTACTTGGCAGGTTCTGCCAGAGGGATCTGGACGGGCTGGATTGATGGGCCGAGGACAGTGGGATGAGGTTCAACAAGGCCAAGTGCTGAGTCCTGCACTTGGGTCACAACAACCCCCTGCAACGCTACAGACTTGGGGAAGAGCAGCCAGAAAGCTGTCCAGCAAATGACCTGGGCGTGTTGCTCAACAGCCGGCCAAACACCAGCCAGCGTGTGCCCAGGTGGCCAAGAAGGCCACCAGCACCCTGGCCTGGATCAGCACTAGTGTGCCCAGCAGGCCTAGGGCAGGGATCCTCCCCTGTACTCAGCACTGCGGAGGCCACACCTTGAATACTGGGGTCAGTTTCGGGCCCCTCACTCCCAGAAGGACACCGAGGGCCTGAAGAGTGTCCAAAGCAGGGCAGTGAAGCTGGGGAAGGGTCTAGAGAACAAGTTTTGTGAGGAGCAGCTGAGGAAGCCAGGGCTGTTTAGCCTGGAGAAAAGGAGGCTCCCAGGAACCTTCTCTGTCTCTGCAACTAGCTGAAAGAGGGTTGTAGCAAGGTGGGGAATCAGCGTCTTCTCTCATGTAGCAAGCAACAGGACAGGAAACAGCCTCAAGTTGTGCCAGGGAAGATTTCAATTGGATATCGGGAAAAATTTCTTCACAAGAAGGGTTGTCAACCCCTGGAATAGGCTGCCCAGGGAAACGGTGGAGCTGCCATCCCTGGAGGGATTTAAGTCTTGTAGACTTAGCACTTCAGGTCATGGTTTAGCAGTGGACTTGGAAGTGCCGGCTTAACAGGTGAACTCAGTGATCTTAAAGGTCTTTTCCAACTTAAAATGATTCTATGATTCTATTAATTTCTACTGGAAAAGGTTGTACGCCAAACCACTAACTGCTCAACTTTGTCCAAATCCTTCTCAAGAGGGACAACCTAAAATAAAAATTTTAAGAGTATAGGAATGGTGAAATCAAACTCAAGTACCTCTACAGAGGAAAAAGAAAGCTCCAAGATTAGCATGACTGTATCAGAGAAAGATCCCAAATATTTCTTTTAAAAACACACACATAAGAACTCTCCCTGACAAATATCACTCCACATTATTAATGACTGCATAGAAAAGCTGGGTTTACTTACACAGAGTCACTTATTTCAATGGTCCTTTATCTTCCAGGCAGAAAATTTTATTTGTCTTTCTAAATTCTTAGCTTATTAGCTCTCACTTTCCTCTTTTCCCCTTAACTTTTTTCAATGACTTCAAATGCATGTTTGCTTTCAGAAGTAACTGAAAATGTTCTGTTTTAAAGATATGAACCATTGGGGGAATACAGCATGAGAGAAATTACTACTGAACACACGCAAGAATTAAGATGTTTAGAGACCTATAAATATGAAAAGACAAACGGCATTGAATTTGCTGTCTTAAGCCTATAAGGACACATTAAAGATAGCAGATTTTAGCTGGTCAACTAGCCCAGCTAACAAGCTGTCAGAATGCATTGGTCAAAGCAAACTTGAGGCTCTGTTGTTTAAAAAGTTAGCAACCATGTACTTCTGGATTTACCTTGTCCACTGCCACTATTATCAACATCAGCAACACACAGACCGCCTTGGTCAAATTCTTCCTTTTCTCCGAGTGTGGTGGACCACCAGTCTCTAGCTTTAAACAACGACATTCCTCTTTACTGAAAAGGAAACAAACCCTTGTTACAGTGTATACTAATATGTACACAAGTGTTTATACAAACAGCTTTGTCTTTGTCAGCAACAAGTTTTACTGAGTATATCCCATTTCTTAGCTTCACATGGCTCTAGTATGAGCTGAATAAATGTTAATTTCAGGTGTCTTGTGTTTATGTAGTTCAGAAAACAACCTCAGGAAAAACTTCATTAGTTTACAAACGACTTGAGATAGACACTGCTAGTTATTAGAAGAAAAACCAAAAACCAGGAGTTTTGAATTGCAAAAAGCCTTCTGTAACAAGCATTAAGAAAGTAATATAAGTTTTCCAAGTCACAGAACTGAGGTTTTCTCTCTTATCAAGAAGCACCAGGAGGAAAAAAAAAAAAGATTCTGATGCAAGTCTTCTGGAAGAAAACTTATTTTTAGAAAAGCAAATGAAGACATAGACAACATCAAAACATCCACCGAGTAATCGCCTTGAAGATGCCCTAGTGACATGGCTAAAGAACGCGGTCAGATAGGGCACAAATCAGCTTTTCTGCTCCCTACCTGCTGCTATTTTAAGAAGGAAGGGTTGGGGGGGGGAGAGAGGAGACTAATCCTTTTGTAGGAGTCTCGACAATAACGTTCCCCTAGTTCCAAGCGCTCAGCTCCGGGCCTGTGCTCTGCCATGAGCGGGACAAACCGGAGCTGGCCGGAGCCCAGAGCCCGCGGCGGGGCTGAGGGGCAGCCAGGAGCGCCAGGTTCTGTGGGGGAAGAGGGCAAAAATGATGGTTTTTTCCCCTCGGAGCGAGCGCAGCCTGCAAACCCGCGCTTCCCCTTTGAGGGAGCCTATGCCAGGCATACAAAAACATTTAATTTTTCCACCTTCGGCGTTACCGTCGCTACGCCAGCCCGGGCAACCCGCAGCAGACACAGCCCTTCCCGCCCACCTTCTCCCTCACAGCGCAGCACCCACAGCACCTCCACCCGCGCCCGGACAAACCCTTCCCCCGCAACAACGCACCCACCCACAGGGAGACACAGACCGGCGGGGGCTTCCCTGAGCGGGACACGGCAGCTCCCGGGCGCGGTGCAGGGCCGAGCTGCTCCGTGGCGGCAGCTCCCCACCCACCCCTTCCGCTCCTTGGCGGGGGGCTCCTCGCTTAGGCGCGGCTCGAAGCGAAGCCACCGGCGCGGCGGTCACAGCCCCCTGCCCAGCGCCCGCTCTGCCGCCGCCGCCATCTCCGGCGTCCTCCGCCCCGCCCTGAAGGAGCGGCGCGCGCTTCCCGCCGACACTTGGGCCGTGTAGTCCGGGGGGGGCGGGCCGTTGGGCTGTCCCATTTCGCCCTGTGCGCGGGGGGTGGGGGGGAAGGAGGACGCGAAGAGACGCGTTCCTTTGTGTTCCCCGAGGAAAACAGCTCACCTCCTTACCGGCGCTTTTCCTCTTCGAAGCTTGCGCGGGAATCTCCCGCCCTCCGCGCAGCTCTCTCCGCCGCCTTGCTCCGCCTGCCTTCCTCTTACTCCCCCCCGCCTCTCAGCGTGGTACCGCCGGCAGGCCGCGCGCACGTGACGCCTGACGGGGACTCGCCGGCGGCCGCTGGGGACCCGCCGGGGCCGGCGCTGAGGGTCCGCAAAGCCCCTTTCCCCCCAGAACCTCCCCGCCAGCGACAGCCAGCCCCTCCGCCTTCAGCGAGCAGGGGCCGGCTCCGCTTCACCCCCCGCTCCGCCCCAGCACACCTCTCCACGCCTCGGTTGGCGTGCCCCCCGGGGAAGGCGCTACCATGGACAGGACCGCCGTGGCCAAGATGGGGGCGGTGGCCAGCGCCAGCGTGTGCGCGCTGGTCGGAGGGGTGGTGCTGGCCCAGTACATCTTCACCATGAAGAAGAAGACGGGTAGGAAGACCAAGATCATCGAGATGGTACGTGGTAAGAGGCCGAGAGCGGGGCGACGCAGAGGAGGCCGCACTGCGCTCCTTCTACTCCTCTTCCTTCTCCTCCGGCCGGTGCCTCCCTGACGGGCCAGCTCCCCTCGGCCGCCCCTGTGCAGGCGCGCAGATCCCCCTCCCTCCCACACACACACCCCTTCCACCGCCCTCGGCGGTCCCACACCCGCTCCCCTCAAATCCCAGCCCCTTTGCCCAAAGCACGGCAGTCCCGGCCGCGCCCTGCAGGTCCTGCTGTAGGCAGCTCTGCTGGCTGCCACTGAAAGCTTCGATGGGCCTCCTCTGCAGAGGCGTGGGGCTGCCTGTGCCTTGTGCCCACCCTTGGAGGCGAAGGAGGGATGTTGGGCCCAGGTTCTGATCATAAGGACAGGCACGGCCTGATCCACCACAGCAGGATCCACTAGGTCCAAAAGTGTCTGCTCCGTCCTGTCCGGCCCATATGTACCTATGCGTAAAGCTGTATGTCTTGGTGGCGATTTAAAAGCCTCCTTGTAAGTTGTTTGAAATAAAAGGTGAGGGGGAAGAGGGGTGTGAACAGCCGTCTGTTGAAACTGGAAAGCAATGTCTATTCACAGTTAACTATAAAAGGAAGATGGAGCTCTCTTTCTACTGACCTTGTTAAAGTTGTTATTTAGGGTATTATTTAAATATCTGCTTATCAGTAACTGGATAAGTAACCGTCTTCGTTTAGACAATATGCCAATTACATTGAAATCCTTCAAAACTTGATGCTTTGCACACTACTGTACTGAAATCGAGTCAGGTGATGCTAGCCAATGCATATTTTGTGATCTCCCCTGCAAAACCTTACTAAAAGCTCAGATTTTTTTTTTAATTTACTCATGGAAGCAGAGACTTTCCTAAGAACTAGGATTCTGTACGTAAATTGTGATCTAACTATTCACTTTTCTGCAGCACTTGCCAGTGCAAGTCATACAATGCAGTTTGTGATCATGTGGGTCCAGAGAAGAATTCCAGTGTGTGTTTTGACTAATCACAGAATCATCATACTTACTGTTGAAAAAATATTTGAATGCTGTTTCTAGTCATCGGTCGCATAATTTGACGATTTGGAGGGGAGTGTCTTGCGTTTTAGCTTCTGTGAGCCCACTTAGAACAGCTTGTGGGAAAGCAGAAAGTTTGCATTGCCGCTTTAGAAAGGTTTTAGATCTATTTCTTAAAAAGGACTCTGGACTCTACAGTAGGATTTTACAGAAGTCATTTGAAAACTTAGAGTGGCGCTGTAAGTTTTGGTTAACTATAAATTATGGGACTGGTTAACTATAAAGCTATTCTTGAAAAAAAATAAATCGAGTATTGTAATACTAGAACTCACTTTAGAGTTACATGGACAATAAAATAGCAACATTTAAAAGCCTGATCATACAGACACTAAAAAGGCAGATCCAATAGTTTCACCAGCTCCTATTCACAATATCCTACTTAAGCTGTAGTTCAGAAAGTGCCTAAGAGTTGCTAAAGGTATATTTGTATTAACTTTCTGTGCAATGTTTAAATGGTGCTTTGCCTGGGAAGACTTTTATCTTTGTTGCAAAGATTTTGCCTTTGGTAGGGAAAAAAAATTATTACACCGCTGTTAACTTGATTTCTGGTAAGTGAATTTCTTACGTACAGACTTCAGAGAACATTTTCAGAGCTATATTCTTGGATACAGAGCTGTGATGCTAAATAGTTCCACAATTCTACTTTTATGATCAGAGCTTTTCTCAACTTTAAATTGCAAGGAAAAAATAAAGCTTGTTAAAAGCATGTTGGCTTTCTAATACAGAAACAACATGTTAATATTCCCTGCTCACTCAGGCAGGTAGTGTTTCAACCCGTATGCAAGTTGGCGGCTTCCTCAGATAACAAACTCTTCAGCTCATCAGCTGCAAGTCTTCTTTCTTCCTCAGGGAGTATTTTCACTGGACACCTTATCAGGCTGTGAAATTTCCTTGAAATAAGTGAAATAGTTACATAAACTTCCTACCAAGCAGTTGAGATGTCAAGTAAGGGCAAAAATGTGTTTGTTTGCTTTACTTGAATATGCTGCATTCTGGGGAACTTCCTGACATAGTTTTATCCGCCACTGTAGATTTGATTCAATGTTTGTCATTTACAAGACGCTACATCTGGTTTTGTTCATCAGGAGAGACCTTCCTCTGAGCTTTGTGGAGAAGGTGCTGCTTCCCAGTCTGTAATTCAGTGTGAGTTAGAGAGGTGGTGGGGAACAACACTGCTTTTTGAAATGCATTTTTTCCAATACACAAATTACTGTACCAGGCTGGTAAAATTACAGGATCATTCTTGTATTTTCAGCAGATTTATTTGGTTCAATTTTTCTGTGGGGAACACCGCGCTTTGGTTTTATACCTGCATTAGACTCGGAATTACCTTATTACCTTAATTTATAACTTTCCAAAGTCAGTATGGAGCAGGCCTATTTACACCTTAGTTCTGTGACTTTAATTCTCACCAATGAAATATTCTTTCATTATACTTAACTACAGCAATAAATTTTTTGGCTTTTTTTCTTAAAATAAAATCAGGTGAATATAAGACCCAAATGTAAGTAAAGAGCTGACTTATAGCAGCATTTAAGTGCTAAAAAGGAGTGGCCTTTACAAATTAAATAGAATGTCTGTAAGACAAGTTAATTATGACAGAAAGAAAGTTTAATGTGAAGAAAAGTGGAAAGAATTCTCAAGCATTGTGGAAAATATAAGAGTAAACATGTTTCCTTGTTGAATAGTAAAAATCAATAAATTCTTAAGTATCTATCTCACATTTCAGTAGATTAACTCTTTAGCAAAGTAATGAGCTTGGTACACAAATCTAAGCTTAATAAAGACACCATAAAATTACTGCATCTTATTTGGAAGCACAGGTTTAAGTTTGGAATTCAAGTATTAATATTGTGTCTTCCTTGGCCATCTAAAGTTTACAAAAAGGGAGTTGCCCTTAGACACTAATACAGGTAGACAGAGTTACTGTGGCTCCACTTCTGTAGTCACAGAGGCATTAATAGTAAATATGGAGCCAGTCACGTGGAGTCTTACTCCGTGTAGCAATAAACAACCATCTCCCAAAGCCTTGTGTATGACTCTGCACAGCCAAATTGCCATCTCTGTGAAACTCAAAGTGTTCCCACAGCCAGGGGAAGGCAAAAGTTAGGCACTAGAGTAAAAAATGTTGCCTAAGTCTTGTGAAAACACTCACCTGTAAGGAATAGCCTGCGCTGACTAAAATAGAGGGTTAATGTAAGAAAAACTGCTTAATGGAGTTAGGGTATTTGTTGGTGTGTGTCGGTTTCATAAATAATGTTTTTAGAACCTTGGATTTTTTTTAGCAGCTTGTTCCTCAGTCTTTAGTTTTGGAGCCTTTTGTTGTATTTATTTTATAAGCATGGTAACCATAATAGAACTGGTTGAAAACAGAACAGCAGAATACCTTAAATGAGAGTTCCTCTCTCCAGTTTGCTTTCCGGAAAACTGGGCAAATGCTTAATGACATTTGCCTATTTCTCCATTCTGTCCCAGAAGTGAGAGGATCTGACTACCTGAAAAACAGACTTTGTATCACATTTCAACAACAGCAAAGTAAAAATCAACTTCAAAAGCAGTTTCTCATTTTACAGGAAACTTTTCAACCAGCCATTGTTAAATGTCTCTATCCATTTATTGTTTTAATATGTTGGGGGAGGAAAAGAAATGCATGGATTTTTGCACTACTAGAATTTACCTGGAGAGAGATAAGGAAACAAATAACTGAGATAACTGCTACTTATCTACTTCCCTAAGAAAGGAAGGAGCATATTCTGTGGGTGTGACTGTCATAGGGTTTGTGTGGGGGAGATGTTTTTATTCTAACTATTTCCTTCTACTTGCCAGTTTCCAGTGAGACTGGCTTCTTGTTTCATCGGGCATCAGAGCATTTGTGCCAGAGTTCTTCAACTGGCAGCAGTCACTTACCACTCTGCTGCTTTATCCTTGGCTTGTTGCTACTAACTAGTTGTTATAGTAACTGTGACGTTACTCTGGCACGAGACATTGGTGACCTCCAAGTGGAGAATAAAGTAAAGGAGTATGTAATATGTAGCATATCTATTCAAAAATCTAAAAAGCTTGTACGTGCAACTCCTTCACCCATACTCTTGCCTTCACAAACACAGAGAAGAGTTTGAGCCTGAGCAAACTGGAATCAGTAAGAAGTGAGTGGAAGGAACGTGGACTCTAACGATACCGCTGCAACACACTGTCACTTTCTGGGTGTCACGGTGATAATATTTAAAATGTCATGACCTTGAGAGCTATCCAGTGATGGGATCCATGTGGGTAATACTGTTCCAAAAGAACGATGTCATGATATGAACCTAAGTAGTGAAAAGTGAAAGAACGCCTGAGATCGAGTACTGCCCCAATGTATTGACATGTGACTGAGAGCCCTTACATCACTAGCGACTAGAGTATTAGAATGATTTTTAGAATATTGTTAAGTTTTTAAAACTAAGTTAAATATGATATGGGTACTGGAGATATAACTATTTCTAGAAAAGTTTTTGCTTAGACTGCATTCCTCAATAGAAGAATCACATTGACAGAGTGATAAACACCAGCGTTACGAAAACAAGGTTGTGTTGCCCACAGGCTTTTTGCGCAGATAATTATAATATATAATAATGTAGACTGTGGCTTGTAAAGCAAGTTTACACAGGTTAGGAAAAACAGATTAAGCACAGATCATGTTGATACAACTTAGATACTAGTAATAGCGTTTAATTCTCATTGTAAAATAATTCAGTTGGAAATTTTTAAAATTTGGATCCTAAGAGAAGAAATATTGACTCAATTTCAGTGTTTTCTTCTGACACCATTAAGAATCAAAATCTGCTATACAGATTATGTACATACTAGTATTTTACTTTATTTAGTATAATCTGATCCTACAGTTTAACCATCTGCTTCAGGAGTAGGTTTTAATTTTCTGAAATTGTTGCTGCCTTTTTTTTTTTTTTTAATTCACTAGGTCTTGAAACATGTATTCTTACTAGAAATGGGTATGGGAAGATCAATTAAATAGTTAATTTCACATTGGTTTCTTTAGAACTCATTTATCCTAGTTATAACAGTTATCAAAAACATCATGATGGAACTACACCCCATAACTGAGCTCCAAGTAGTAAATATAAGTAAATGTCAGGATACAACATACATTGTAGGCATAGGCTCAAAAGAACTTGTTTTACTACTTCCTTTTATCTTTTGTATGAAGTCTTTCTCTAAGACAGAAAAGCAACCTTTCAGTGAATCATTCTGCTCTGGAATAGCTCTTCATATGTCCTTCAAATATGTTAAATCATATTTTCAAGTGATTTTTCTCCTCTGTGATAACTTTTGATCATTGGTTGAGCTATAATGGCATCTGTTCTATTAAACTCCTTTTACAGATTAAGACCAGTAGCAAATACTGCAGGTATTAAACATCTTACCTTTAACTTTCAAATAATATAAGCGGTAAGAAGGTTTTTAATTGTCTGAACACATATATCATTGCAAACTTGTTCATATTATGAATTAAAGTTGCAAAGCATTCCAACAGTCAGTCTTGTGTTAACAAGAACTGTCGATTTTTATAAAAAATAACCTAAACTGATCAATATAGATATTGAAGAGACCCAGGGTATGGATCTAAGCACTTATAGGCAGGATAATATTGGCTGTAAATTCAAGAGCAATTTTAAATGTACCTATAAATGTTAAAATCTCATAGTTTGTTTAATTTTTTTCCTTAAAAAAAAATAGAATAGCTGCCTTTTACCTTTTATTTTCATTCGACTGAATTGCATAATGCAAAATATATAATCCTCTCTGTGTTGGCTAGTTCCAATTCACATCAATAGCCTTCAAGCCATCAGCTCCCTTTCTTCCCTCCTCGTGTCCACGCACAAGCATCTTCTGTGCAAGTATACTCTTCCCTTACTGTACAGGGCAAGTCTTGGAGAGAGTCGAAGGGAAAATACTGGAAGAGAGTCACACTGTTAGATCTTATTGCTACAATTCAGTGCATTTGTCCAATGGTAATTAAGATTTAATTTCTAGCTAGTTGAGCTGCAGCAGGCAGCGCAGAGCAGCAGGTGGCACTCGTGTGAATGTTGTATCTGCACCCTAGATCTCTGAAGATGGAGATACTCTTGTTTTCCTGTCATTTAAGAAATCCTGTCCCACAACGACTGGCAATTCTTGGCCGCCACCCGACTCCAGGTCTGACACGTACAACTGAACTGCAGTTGATGTGTAGTGACGGTTTCTTCCCGGGGCAGAAGTCTTTGTGTGGCAGTTACATTGACCAGTTGCTGGATGTCAGCCGCTTTCTCTTACCCAAAAGTAATCCCTCACCAACAGTCAGCTGCTGGAAAACATCAGAGAACTTGCGATGATTGCAGCAGGCAGATTTTTAATCCGGTGTCACTCATGCAGCGGCTTGACTGGCACTGCGCTGTTAAGTTGGACTCTCTGGCTGTTGTGTTGGTCACCTCTGTCTTAAGTTAGTTGTAGTGTTTCTGACTTTAAGAAAAAAAAAATCAGGGCTCCTTAAAAGGCCACTGGATTTTTCTAATCTGACTAATCCTTCTATCAATAGTGTTTTAGTTGAATATTAATAAAAGGTGAAGCATTTTTCAATACAAGTGAACATATACTTAAGGTTGTGGCATGCAGGTCAAAGAAGACATCATGTTTAGATACTAAAAATAACTACATTCTTTTTGTTCAGTAATGCCACAAAAGACATCAGAACCGCACTGACTTATCTCAGACAGTAATTACAAAAATAATTTTTAATAACATTTCTCTAAAATATGTAAATAATACCTGTTGCTAGCAGGAATTGTGGCTTCTGCTTTCATCTGTGCCAACCGAAAAAAAAAATAGAGTCAATATATTTGATTTGTAATTTGTTTTTTTAAAGGGGGGAGACTTGGACACTGAAGATTAATTAAGCGTCTGAATATAGAATTTCAGACTTCTTGAGCTGGTTTTACCACCAAGAAAGATTCCTGTTCAAATATACTTGTTCTTGTTTCCTCACTTATTTAACTGTAGCTTCCTTCCTGCACCTTTATGTAAAAAACTGTTTTCCTGCTTTGTAAATTGGATCACTGAAATAATCCAAGTTTATTAGAGCTTTGTTTTTATCGGAGAGTTTGCTTTACGCCACCTTAATACTGACAGAATGAGTACCACTGAAATGCGCCATTAAACTTGCTCCATCAAACCTTTCCCTTTTTGTTGGAAACTTACTAGTTACCAGGGTAAAAATAAAATTTTTACACTTAACAATTATTAACGCACCACTTACTATCCTGGATTGCTTCTGCATTTGCAATGTAAATCAGTTATGAGTAAGCCTCAATCCGGGCTGCATGTTACCATGGAAAAATTGTGTGAAACTGAAGTGTAGGAGTTAGCACAAAGCAGCAGCAGCATTGGTACATGAGCAGTAGCAGTATAGTACAAAATCTAGTAGTGGTAGTATTACTACAGGCTGGTTTTGAATATGTCCTGTATCACCTCCAGAGGGCAAATACACAGAAATACAAGAAATAAGGAGCATCCAGATGCATCTTTAAATGGACCCAGCAGTTGGAAACACCCATAAAACAGTGAGACATGGAAGGAAAACAGTCCATCACACCTCAAGTCACCATGCTGCCTCATTACCTATAAAATGAGTGTATGATAGCTGTGTTTTATCTCTAGACTTTACGGATATATATATTTTTTAAGAATTTTAAAGACAGGTCTCTACTCAAAGAGATCCTAACAGTTAAAAGCTTAATTAGTCTCAACGTGTAACTTTACGTGGAATATTAGTACTTTCTTCCATCAGAGTGGTGGTGTCTGGTAATGCATTGTAGATTAAACTTTGTCCTGCTGACTTTGCTTTCAAACTGGGTCCCGCAACTCCACTATTCAAGGGTCAGAGTTTATTTGATCTAGATACAGCATTCTTAGGCTTAGTGAAAAAAAAATCTAAGCAGATGGGTTTTTTTCTTAAAAGCAGATAACAGAAGAGGAGAATCAGCAGCAACTGCTTTAGTCCGAGCCCTGGGCTTACTGCAGATTCCACTCTAAATAGTGTTACATGGGAAGCTTCTAGGGAAACAAGCATTTGTTTTAAGTTCTTTCAATGCATGTGCATATAGGTATATACAGAATACTCATCTATATATTAAAAGTATACATGCAAATGTACAGGTTGGGGAAAAAATATCCCATCATCAAACTGTGTTATTATGCAATGTGAGCTTTTGCACATCTGATCGCTAATTCAGAATTTCTAAATATATCCCAGTATCTACATTCTGCCAGTTCTAAGAATTCTACACTCTTTGCCTAGATATTTTGAAGAAGGATCACTTGTACCAGCAGCCTCACCTGTAAGCATTCCTTCAGTAAGTGTTAGATTCTGTGTAACGCGAGAGGGAAGGGGATCTTTCAGGCAGCCAGGCTCCAAGATCTATCCTGTTTCTGTAGCAGTATTAAAGCAAAAGGAGAGTGCCACTCAAATTAAAAAATTCTAATTTGTCAAAACTGATTTTTCCAAATCTGTGCTCTCTGAAGAGAAACTGGTAGGAAGAAGGAACGATGGGTTAAAAAATAAGCGACTTGAAATTAAACTGAAGCACTATCATGAAGAGCAAGTGACTGTCCCTGTCATCACGTGTTGCTGACAGTGTTCGCTTACCTTCCACGGGAGGTCTTGCCTGATGCAGAGAGTATCCTCCGTCTAGCAGGGTCCACAGCACAGGCCCAGGGAAAGCCTAAGAATGGGGCAAGTCATCATCATTTTTTTCCCCAGAATGCTTTCCCAGCCTCCGGTAGCTTGTATGCCAGAGACAGCGTCTGTAACTTAAGATGAACTTTTTTCATGTCATTATCCAGTACCTTTTTAAGGCTGTGTAATCTTACAGTATCACCAAAAAGGAATTTCACTTCTTGCTACTTTACTTAATTGTGAGACCTGTAGCTGACTCCTTTCATTTGTTTTGGATGTGCCTCCTGTTAATTTTAGTTGATTACCTCTACCTCTTGCAGCCGAAGAGACAGCGAAAAGTCTTTCCCTGTTAACCTCTTCTGTGCCATCCAGTCATTTCTTTCCTGGACTGAAGGATTCTATTATATGAAATTGTTCATTGTATGGAAGCTTTTCATGTCATGGCTCATCCTTACTGCCCTTCTCAGGGCCTTTTCCAGTTCTTCCCTATCCCCTATAAGGTAGGGAAACCAGAACTGCAGTTGATACTTACGTTTCAAGTGCATCATGGATTTATAAAGAGGTTTATTGAGAAAATGTTAGTGAGAATAGCCACCAGTGAAATGTATGAAGGCGAACAGGAAAGGCTCCATTTTTTTCTGCCCTGACTGAGGGCATGTCACAGGCTTGATTTCTTGTTTCAATTCTACTGCCTTAGAAGCTATTTGTAAAATTTCACAGTATCATAACTTCTTAGTATCAGTCAGAGCTTGCTTACATTTAGATTTCAGGGTTTTTTTTTGCAACGGGAGGAGAAGAACGGGTAAGAAAAAAAAACATTAAATTCTGGCTTAGGTAGGATGTCATTTATAGACCTGTATTTCCAAGATACATGGTTACTGACTGAATACTGCTTGATAATTTCCAGATACTCACTGATTACTAAACAATACATAACTTGTTTTTTTTAACATACCAGTTTCAAAGGTCAATTCTTTCCAAAGTTGGGGAGTGGGAGCAATGCACAGAGGTGAGGTGATTCCCCTAACATACAATCAGAGGCAAAAGGTGCCTGCCCTGAGCTGCGTTCCTTGAATCCCAGAATCTTCAGAACTGGTTCTCTATGGTTTGTACCCCATATATTCTGTCAGGAAAAGACTTAAATTTTTGACTGACTGGAGGAGATCATGTGAAATAGTGGAACTTCAGGCTGTAGTTACTATTAGTTCTTTTTTAAATTATATAGTGAGGATTTGAAAAGTTGCATGAAGTGTCAGCTTCTGTTGCCACAGTTGCTACAGTTCAGAGTTTTGTAATGTGTAACAATACCTCTGGGCTCCAGAAACCGGTGTTTGATTCATGGGGTAGTTCTGTTACCTGGACTTCAAGATCCCGTCAGCAATGTGTTTGGCTTGCCTTCATTCCTGCTTTCTTGGAAGATGCAAAATGTGTGTGATGGTTTATGTCCAGCAGAGATCTCTGCTTTTAGAGTGTTTTTGTAAGCACAAGAAGGTGCAGAAGGGACAGTGATGGTGCAGTATTTTATTCTCTCATGTGAACAGTCAATTCCATATAGAATTGCAAGTCATGGCTTCCTACATGCTTCAGATCAATGCCAAAAACTATTTGGTTTAGCTTTCCAGAACTGCAGAAACTGTTTTTAAAAAGAAACAAACTTCTAATTCTGAGCTGATAGACTTTCATAGTGTAACCACTATCATTAAACCAGAATATTTTATCTCACTGCATGACCTTAACATGAGCTAATCATTGTTCTTGTCCACTGCTTAAAACCTTTGTTTAGTCCTAATGAAGCTGATGGTCTCTCGCACGCTTAAAACATGCGCAGTTATCTTACTGAATTAAAATGCTTCTTTATGCAGCCTTACTTTTTTATGGGTGACAGTGGTTTTATTGAAATACCACCTTTCAGTGAGTGCAACATCATAGTAAATGTTGTATTAAACACAACAAGAATAAATACTTAAGTTTAGCCAAAGTTCATACATGTGAATGTGTTAGCACTAAAACCGTTATGTGTTCAATACAGCCATAAATGGGCAGACTGTAGATGACCACCAGTTTTCCCTTAGATTGTAAGGAAAAATTGGGTATAGAAAATCTCTATTGAATAAAGTTGCTAAATATGTCTTTGTAGTACAGGGTTTCCCTCCTCTAATCAGTTTGGTGCATGCATTTATTTTTGCCTTTTCAAAATACGATAGCTGAGCAGATAAAACATTCGCAGCTAAAATTATACTGCTGAGTGTTAAAACCATTCAGATTAAGACTCTCGCCTTCCTAGCATGTCTTGTCTGGATTTATCCCAGTTTAACAAATTTAGTCTTCAGTGTGTTCTTAGTACTTTTCCATAGCAAGTGCTGTTCAAACTCTTTCTGTTTAGAGAATCTCTTACATTCCTCATGAGTCATCTCTATAACACACACTTCCATATACAACTAATATTTCTGTATTGCATGATACCAGCTGTAAATAGATAGCTTTTTTTTTTTTTTTACACCAAACCTGTACTGAGAAAATATGTGGTATCCAAGATACCTGCAAGGTGTCCTTCTAAACCTTTATTTACCCCAGCTTCATCAAGCTGAGCATTTATCTTATTTCCCTTGTAATTGTCACTTACAAATCTAAAAAGCTATTCCTGGAAGCAGTATGCTGCTCATTAACGCTGTTCACTAGGGCAGGAATAAAAATCCTGTTTGAATAAAGTAGTTTTATGTTAGTTCCTTTCTTCTGCTTGGCTTTGAACTTGAATGCTAAGATGTGGAGATGATATCAAGTAGTCTGCTCTGGAAAATATCTACTAAGTAGGCTTCTTTCAAAAGCAAAATGAGAAAACAAATATAGTTTCTTAATGTTTAAAATGTATCCTTGCAATAAAAGAAGGTATTGCTCAACTTGTGCAGCGTGCTAGAGATATTCAAAGTTGTTCCCTTGTAGCAGGCTCACTAAACAAGAATATAAAAAGCCACTAGCTAATGTCTACACTGTATATAAACTGAAGATTCAGCCAGCCTAATTTTTATAGTAAATATTCTCATTCTAATGAACAGAAATTACTCTTAACTATGACCTCTTCCTTGATCTTTAAAAAGCTATGTCCGTTTGCTTGAGGTATTCAACTTTTTACTTTAAAAAGCTTACTTACTTATGTAACTCCTCTGTGCTATGTGCATTTCTTTCCACAAATAAGTGCAACTTAGGGCAGAGGTGTTTAAGAACCAGTAGAACCAGTTTTTCCTTGCTTCAGACTCAAACTTCCAGTGCTTCACATACTCTTTGAGAGCATCTTGAATTTCTGCAAACCAAGTTCACCTAACACACCGCCACAGAAAGCTGAACCTTTTCCTAGTCTTACATGAATGACAAATGATCGAATATTTTAAGTGTTGCTCTTTTTTTCCCCCCCCCTCTCTCTCTTCCTGCATAAAATATTCTGCAGTTGAGATACAGCCCTCGACCAAGGAGAAAAGGTTAAAATAGAACCTATCTGTTGAAATAGCTATACCTCTTTAGTTTGTGGCTCTTAAAATATATTTAAGTGACCTTTGGTATTGTGAGAGTAGAAGTGTCACTGGACTTTGTTTCTCTCTCTTTAAAAAAGAAGGGGTAATTTTAATTCATCTCCTACCAGAAGTTAAGCACTGTAATCAAAAAGCTCAACTGACTGCAGCAGTAACAGAAGATGGTCAGTAGCAGCTAATGGAATTAAAGTGTTTGCCACAAAGGTTCCTTAAAGTTGCAAACAATCTTCCTTGTTTTGTAGATGAGGAGTTTCATATACGGCATTTTCATTAAAGTGAAACTACCCTGGCGTTAGAGATACAGGAGATGTTTTTCTAAGAATTAGGTGTTGGCTGTATTCATGTTTGCAGAAATTTTGCTCACCTCATTTTCTGTCTCTTTCAATAACACCATAATCATTCATTTAAAACACTTTCTAATTAGTCTAGTATACTAAAAATTAGTCTTCAAATGTTGAACTTCATTTCTGCAACTCTTTTCTTCAATCTTAAATAGTATGTAGATGAAAAAAAAAACAACAAACAAACCACAACTTTTTTTGCTTCCTCAACTTTCATACAGAGCCAGGCTAACTTCCTTTCAATTCTTGCTCACATTAGAATTCACTTTCTCACTGAACCACATCTGAGAAGTACCAGAACATCAACAGGCTGGCTCCTCCACATCCCAGTCTCACCCATGAGGTTCACAAAACTCATTTGCACCAGTACTGTTGTCACCTTTCAAACACAGAAAAGCTGAAAGACCGATACTTTCTAAATTAAATGTATAAAGTGATGCCTTTACCTGAACTACACAATTCACCTAGCAAGCATATTTTACATCATTCTTCATAAGGCTGCTTAAAACTGGGAATCCAGCACTGGCATAAGCTACAGCTTATTGTTAAATAGTTCATTTTTCTAAAATAATTCATATTTTATTCAACACACTGCATTATACATAGCTTTCCCAAACATTATTATGGAGATATTATTAACCAAGAGCATGCTAACTATATTAAAGCACCATAAAAGGTAATATGCCCTGTGTGTTACCTATTACAGCAGTGTACAAATGCTATAACAAGTAGATTAATGGCAGCTATGAATCCTGGCAAATACCAATGCCAAGTAAGCTCAATGGATTGTATATAGTCTTTACAGGGATTATGTTACGTTTTGAACAGACCTTTCAAACTGTCTGGCTGCTTGGGGATACAGCAGACCTTGACGAGTACATTTTGGGGGATCTTGTTCAGTTCTAAGAGGAGGAGTATTGATGGAAGCTGCATGCTTTCTATCAGCTGAAGTATTCGCTGGCTGTTTCGTTGGGTCAAAACAGAGAGCACAACTAAAAAAAATAAAAATACCCTTGTGTAGGTCAGAAGAATCCTGACAGAGTACATCCTGGCCTGCAGCTGGAACGCAGACACAAAACATAGGGATCCACTGTACTATTCAGAAAAAGCCTATTAAATTTTTTTACACATGTAGAAAATCAGCACATTCTCCTTAAAAGGACCTTTTCAGGTTTACAGCTTGAAGGCTTTTGTACGTGTTACAGCACTAACCTGCCCTGGCTGCAGTTCTGACGATTGCACTGCTCACATCCATGGCCACATATGAACTGGGCTGAGGTTTGTGGCTGGTTCTGGCAGCCTGGGACAGTGATCATAAACCTAAGGTTGAACAGGAATTATGGGATAGCACAGGGAAGCTTGCACTGTTGCTATAGCAAGAGTTAACTTCACATGACACTTCCAAGCATTTACACAACTTCAGAGTGTACATATGATTCGACAATACTTCCTTCATGCTCTCACTGTAAAAAAAGGTTCCTTTTAAAGAGATTTTCTGTGTCACCTGGTTACTGTCTGATCAGGCCATGTGCCTAATGACAAACTTCCCAAAGCACGTTGAGTCGCCTTGTCTCAAAAATCCTGACAAACAAGCCTCCTGGATTTCCTGTTACAGTATCACATAGATAATTAAAGTCAAAGATTAATTAGTTCATCTGCTGCTTCTACACAAATAAATGTCTACTTCCTTGTAAACACTTAATGAGACCAATTCAACAAGCTGTAAGAAATTTGTGGATTTTAGGGTATTTTTAGGATTTCTGCAACAGGAAATCCTACAATACTTGGAAATATTTAGTGAAAGGGTTAAAAACTAACAAAAGTAGTAAACATCTGCTTGGAAAAAAACAAGTGCCTTCCTCTGTTAGAGCAGCCAAATTCGCCTGCTGCATCCCTGCGAGCTGTTCATTCAGTGAAGGTCAAAGGTTTTGTTGTTGGTCCACCAGCTGATCATCTGTAAGCCTGTCAGGCTGTACTGCTGAGCACAACAAACTGCTGGGCATTGCTGACGTGCGTCACAGGACCCTGGGGTTTTGCACGGGGATTAGTCAGGCTGTATTTGGAAACGCCCTCAACTGCACCTTGTGCTGCTATATCAGTGTTTCTCAAGCAAGAGGAATTTTCTTTTGCTTCTGCAGCTGCTCCTGCAAAACCCTCCGGTAAGTGCGCACGGCTTCTGTCAATGGTTCTGACTCAGTCTTCTGCAAGGTTATGAGCTGAAGGCATTACTTACAGTTGTTTATAGTGACAAACTGTCGTTTTAAAATAAAAATTTGAATTGGCAACAGCATGGAAGGAATAAATATATTTACTGGTTGTTACGGAACAGGTTAATTCTACCTAAGTGTTCCTCTACTTTTAAATATATATCTGAGTAGCCTGAAGCGTGGGTATTTT
>JAVSBS010024311.1:7621-44203 GCA_033124195.1 Coracias cyanogaster
AAGAGTCTGGCCCCATCCTGTTGACCCCTGTCCTGTAGGTATTGATCAGCATTGATCAGATCCCTTCTCAGTCTTCTCTCCTCCAGCTCAGCAGCCCCAGGGCTCTCAGCCTTTCCTCACAGAGATGCTCCAGTCCCCTCAGCATCTTTGTAGCCTCTGCTGGACTCTCTCCAGTAGTTCCTTTTTTCTCGAACTGTGGAGGCACAATACACCAGAGGTGGCCTCACTAGGGCAGAGTAGATGGGGAGGAGAACCTCTCTCCATCTGCTCACCACACTCTTCTTAATGCACCCCAGGACCCAGCTGGCCGCCTTGGCCACCAGGGCACATTGCTGGCTCATGGTGAACTTGTTGTCCACTTTTTGCCAACCCAGCCAGGTGAAACATGCCTTCTGGTATATGGGAAGCAACTGTGCAAGTTCACAGCTGAGGTAAACAAGGCTGCTGCTCCTGACATCCACATACTGAAGAAATCAGCTCTCATCATCTGCAAAGGTCCCTCACCAACACCAACTCCTCATCCCTGGAGAGGCACAGAACCAGTGCGTTCACATGACTCAGAAAATCATTCTGGGCATCTCCCTGTCTGGCCACTGCAACAGCCACTCCTCACAGGAACCTTGATCCCAAACTTGCAGTACTCCAAAAAGTGAATTCACAGCTCTTTGGCCATGCATGCCTGTTTTGGGACTATAAACAAAGCCAATAGTCCACCTCAAACACAAGCTTGGTGCCCTTCTCAGGACATGCACATTCTATAACCCATACTCAGGACAATGGTGGTTTGCCTCAGACTTGTTATGGACCAGTAAGCTCATCTGTAGTACTGCTCACCTGGGAGTCCTGGAGTCTCAGGGTATTCAGATCATTCACATTGATCTTCCGGCTGCTTCCCCCCACCTTGGCCACCACTTGTCCCACAAAAGGGGAGGTCAGCAGCTGGAACTTCCTCACTGATGGGCCCTCTGGCATCTCCAGCAACTGTTGAAGGAACAGCAGATACTTCTCACACTGGGTGCCCTAGACTTGAAGGGAAGTTGCAACACAGAAGTACACAAAACCAGTCAGAGGCTGAGCTCACCACAATCTCCTCACCCCCTTATCCCTCCTCAAGTCCCTGTGGCAAAGTTCATGACAAGAAACAGGTTCCTTTCAGGCCCAGGGAGTTGGGGGAAATTTCCATCCTTGGGGATATTCGTAATTCAACCAATTAAGACCCTGAGCAACCTGCCTAATGGTAGTTTTTGCTCCACAAGCAGGAATTTGGCCTGGGGATCTCCAGAAGTACTTTCCTACCACAGATCCTCCAGGATTTATAGAGGAAATTAGACTGTTTAGCATCTCTCTCCTCACCAGAAATAAGAGCTCACCTAATTCCAACCATTCCCACAGTCACAGCCTTGAGGTCTCAGTACAAAGGAGGAACAAAGGAGGGATATTAATGAACCAGAACCAGCACAGGCCATGGTGGGCCATCCTTTTCCTGATACAGCCACCATGTCAAGTGCTGCTCCCTCATCAGCACAGGAGTTTGCTTATCCCCTCCCCAGCTGCTTGTCCCACCAGCCGCAATGGCATGGGGCCAGCTCAGGAGCATTCATCCACTCCACCAGCAGCATCTAGGATCACAAGACTGTGGATGAGGGGAAGATGAAGCAGCACCTTCCTACAGCATCCTGTAGCTCCCTCCATGAAGTCACACCAGTACAGCATGAAATCCCAGCCACATGTCACTAGCAGTTCTTCTGAGAACTTCTACTAGGCCAGGAACACCTCTCCTACAAGGCTAGGCTAAGAGAGCTGGGGTTGTTCAGCCTGGAGAAGAGAAGGCTGTGGGGAGACCTTATTGTTTTCATCCCACAGTGCCATTTCCCCCTGCAGATTAATCATAGAGACCAGGATTGACCAGAGGCTCAACTTCAAACTCCACAACAGTCAGTACAAGGCTCTGAGCTACCTGGTACAGCTCTGAGCGAGCTTGATGTGAAAATCAACAGCAGTCTCGTGCATGGTCCACCACTAGAAGAGGCATTCCCGCCTCACGCTAGCATCTCAGCTTCTCCACTCTCTGGGCTAGCTCAGATACAGCAGCCCACACTTGCATCAGCTCAGAGCTACTATGAAACCAAAGCCTTCAGTGCAACCTGCTCTTGCCATAACAAGGGGACATCCTTGAAGCACTTGGCCCAGAAGTGGCATCTAAGCCAGCAGCCACCTCCTTGGGGCTGTGAACAGCAGCAAGGTGTGGACATACCCTCAGAAGGAGCAGGAAAAAGGCAGCATGGCTGCAAAACCTTCATGTGCTGCAGCACAAACCAAAGCCCTTTTGGAAGAGCTCTAGAGGAAAAAAGTAAGGAAATAAGAGGAAATCAATAAGCTCAATAAGGAAAGAGGCCTTATTGGGGCCTTTCAGTACTTCAAGGGGGTCTGTCAGAAAGCTGGGGACAGACCTTTCAGCAGGGCCTGTTGTGACAGAACAAGGGGTGACAGTTTTAAACTAAAAGAGGGAGATTTAGATTAGAGAGAAGGAAGAAATTGTTTGCAATGTGAGTGGTGAGAGCCTGGCCCAGGTTGCCCAGAGAGGTGGTCAATGCCTCATCCTTGGAAACATTCCAAGAGAGGTTGGCCAGGGCTCTAAGCAACCAGCACTAGTTGCAGATGTCCCTGCTCAGTGCAGGGGGTTGCACTAGATGATCTTTAAAGGTCCCTTCCAACCCAAAACACTCTATGATAACATCACAGAAAACACTACCTGTATTGAAGACATTAAAGATATTAATTGCTCACACAAACTAGCTTTTCCAGGAGTAAAAGACTGAGCTTTTTTTCCTGTATCTCTTAGGACATGGGATAGTCACAGGCATGCTTCAGTTCCACACAAAACAGCTGCAACTTGTGTTCAGACTTCAGTCGAGAGCCAGTTGCAGATCAAGAGTCAGCTAAAGAGACGCTCCTGCTGCCAAAGACACAAGCAGCAAGCTGGAGCCCTGGGAGCAGCATCTGACCTCAGGACACAGGTCATCCAAGGGGTCTACCCATGCCCCAGGCCCTTGAGGTCTTCCTCTTGACTATCCAGGCACTGGCTTCATGTCAGGCAGGACAGAACGATCCCTAGGACAGCTCACAAAGCTCAGACCCCCAGGAAGCTCATCAGCTCCAGAGCTGCACACATCTGATTACTGCTGACTCAGTTCACAACAGGCTCGAGAGACCACAAGCACTGAGCACTTTGTGAGGCTTTAATGCACACAATCCCTCAGCTGTAGCCTCTCAGACAGCAGAGTAATGCTGCTCTTCAAGAGGAGAGCATGCCCTTTCCACCTGAACATTAGAAGAATGAGCACCTGCTGTTTCTGGCCTCCTCCTTCTCTCCATGGACATCCCTACTTTGCATTTTCACACTAAACAGACTTCAGTCTCTTCCAAAATACTCCCCCACCACCCAAGGAGGAAAAGGAGGATAACAAGGCCCAGCCCTCTCCAGGGTATGACATCCATCTCCCCAAGAGCACAAACCGTGCACCCCAGAGCCTGTCCCAGCAGGCCACCCGAGCTGGTACCCCTACAGGTCTGGGGCAGAGAGCCAAGCCTCTAGGAGAAATTCACCCCCATGTATGGGCTAATTTCCAGTTCTCATGCTCAGACAGAAGCCAAGCACCTACACCACAACGAGGACAAGACTGCTGGGCTCACCCAGCTGCACCAGCCTCACCTGCACCCAGGGACTGCAGCCCCACACCCTGCTGTGACGGAAGCCCCACCACAGCTTCCCACCCCTGCACAAAGTTCCCACAAGGATTTCAAGTCACAGTCATGACCTTCCACATGCACTTGAGGGGTGCAGAGCTGCCCAACTTTCCATAGGCAGCCAAGCATCAACTTACAGCTCTCCAAAACAATTGAGCCCAGAGCTCCCACTCCATTCTCACCCATGTCTCACCAGGGCAGTGGAGGCACCCACTGAACTCCTCCCAAGCTCCCCAACCCTTCCTGCAGCCCTTAAGCCACTTCCCTTTCCCAGGCCCACCCTATGCACGGAGAAAGCTATGCAGCCTTTCTCTCCTACTTCATTGCCCCACTTCTCCACCTCCATGCTCTTAGTTCCCCTCCCAAACTCACCCCCACCCTCCCCACAACCTACCTACTCTCAATCCACCCTTCCCCACCCACCTTTATAGGGGAGGAAGAACCTCCCCCAGATAGCAGGAGAGCTCTCCAGTTGGCTGCTGCAGGAGGAGAAGGAATGGGTGGGGTTTCAAGTGCTGGCCACACTCACCCCACCAGTTACACCAGTGCTTGGGGCCTGGTTGTACTGGCAAGGAAGCTGGGCACCCCAGGAGGAAGGCTGGGAGCTCTGCTGGGTTACTTCCACCCTGTGCAGAAGCTCAGCCCTTGCTGATACATGATTTTGGGTTGAGGGTGGTGTCTCTGAGGTCAGCTGGGAGCATTTAGGCCTGCTACACACGAGCATGTTAATGAGCAGACCAGAAAGAGAAGTCATGATGGAATTAAAGTGCCCTGAGGACCTTTTTGCCTCTCCACTGTGCTGGGGGGATTACCTGCTGCATGGAAAACATATTGGGTGCTTTTCCCCCTTTTGTATTAAATCATAGAATGGTTTGGGTTTGAAGGGACCTTCAAGATCATCGAGTTCCAACCCTCCTGCAGTGGCAGAGACACCTCCCACTAGATCAGGTTGCTCAAAGTCCCATCCAAACTGATCTTGAAATGCTCCATTACTGGGCCTGTCACTTCTGGCGTTTGTCACCCTGGGTTGACCATCCCAGCTCCCACCTTCCTACAGAAGTGGCTCTGTGTGACTACAAGGCTTGAAGACCTATTCAGACTCCTGCAATGACTCATTGCTTGGGAGTCCCCAAGTCGGAGAATTAATTTACCAATTCTGCCTCATTATAATCAAATGTTTAGTTGGAAAAACATTTCTACCATGAGGATGGTCAAACACTGGGATAGGAACCCAGAGAGGTTGTAGGATCTTTCCTTCCTTGGGGGTATTCAACGCTTGACTGAACAGGACCCTGAGAAACCTGATCTAGTCCCTTCCCGTTTAAATTACTCTGTAATTGCATCATTATGAGCTCCCCAAGACAGGACCCATTGCACCATTGCTTCTCCAGGTGCACTTCATATGTGATCATTCATCCCCAGCCCTCTCAAAGAAGCCCACAAGGGTAGTCAGAGTCAAGCAGCAGCCTTCTGGTTTTATTATCATTGGTTTATTTCCATTAGTTCTAAAGGTGTAGAAGTTACGTGGATCGGTAGCCATACTATTTCATAATATATAGGTTTTTTTACATCTTTAAATAATTACAGCTTGTTCAGTTGGTTGGTTTCCCTCTCCCCCTTACAGATGAGTGTCTGTTTCCATGGGACCTTCCCAGATGACCCAGGGAGCTTCAAATTTTATACATGGGCGGAGGCGGAAGGGCAAAACAAAACACCACCCGTGACATAGTCACAGCTTCAAGGTGTATATTAAGAGTTGTTGATGGGTTTTAAAGCTCCCTTGCAAGATTCTGGACCTCCTCCTGTCAGACCTCCTGTCAGACCACCCTCTCCAGTCAGCCCATAAGACTGCAAGCAAAATATGGATCTCCGCCAATAAATTTGCCAAAGAACTGAAGTGATTCAAAATATTGCACTTCCACAAAGAGGAAAGACATTTAGAAATGGTTAAATGACCTTTCCACCCCTCCAGCTCCCCGTCCTGGTTCTTGTCTGCTCATTTCACTCTGGTGACCACTGAGCCGTTGTAAAGGTCTGGCTTGGCATCGTCAAACCTGGTGCTGCAAGCCCTCTGGACATCAAAATTTGCATGTGTGATTAGTGTAACCTCTAAGGGAGGTTGAATCCCATAAACTCATTTATTTATGTGCTTAAGTGTTTTGCGGGACTGGGCCCTTCCCTCTTTCTTCTCAGGGCCGGGATGGTTCTTGGTCCTGCATTTGTGTAGGACCTGGCCTGTTATGGTCCTTACTAGGTCTTCCAGCCACGTCTCAGTGAAGTAAATTATAGCAATAATAATAGCAATAATTATCTTGCCTAATAATTATATCTAATTTCATCAGCAAAGCACACTCTAAGTGCCTCCCCCTTCATGGGAAGGAAAGAAGAGCTCAGATGGAACCCAGAATTTTGTAAGTTGCCCCTCCTGCTAGGATGAGCTGAGTGTCCTCAAACTGGTAGCACTTTTATCCTCTTGTCCTGTGAGTATCCCTTCATTGGTCACTTCTGGTGTTTGTCACCCTGGGTTGGCCATCCCAGCCCCTGCCTACAAGAAGGAGCTCAGTGTGACTCCTGGGCTTGGAGACAACATTCGCTCTCCTGCAATGACTCATTGCTTGGGAGTTCCCAAGTCTGAGAATTAATTTACCAATGACTTTGCCTCTCATTAGAGTCTGACGTTTATTTGGAAAAGCGTTTCCACCATGAGGGTGGTCAATAGCTCTACAACAGTTTGGGGTGACTGAAAGGAGCAACAGAACCAGGCGTATCTGAACTTCTACTGCTGGTGGTGAAAAAGTGGGGCCAAAAGAGCTAATTTCTACCACTAAAGAGTCAAGCTGTCCTCAGAGCCTTAATGCAAGCATCTCGTTCTGTTATCAGGGTCCTCGTAAACGCTCCTCACTGTGTTTCAAGAATTACTTTTAAGGCTTTGAGGAAGGCTGAGAACTAATCAACAAATCTCTACCGTGGCCATTTAGATAACCTGAGGGAGGCTCATGTCCTGCTGGAGTTTTCCCCTCTTGCATTGCAAGGGGACTCCTTTTTGGCATCTCAGAGTGTGTTTTAAGGCCAGGAGAAAAATTCAAGCAGGGTGTTTAGCTTTGAGGGCAGCAGGAGGAGTGCAGTGATGAGGCAAGGTGGAAAGAGCCTCTGGGAGCTCTCGTATGGAAAGAGGAATGGGGTGTGTGGTTGGTCTGGACTTTAACTCCTCTCCAAGAAGCCACCTGCCCCCTTCCCTCTCAGGTTGTCTGGGGTAGATCTAGGGATCTCAAATGTGTACATTAGCCAAGTGGCATCTTTGTGGTGCATGGTTCTCTGTAAGGGACAGGAATTCACAGCCAGATCCCAGGAGAGATCAACTGCCATGCACAACGGAATATAGCTCAAGCAGGAGGCTCCCTGCAAGCCCGGGGAGAAGCACCTTTATGTTTTCACCCCAAATTTGTATTTTTAGGTGCTATTTCTGGCCTCTTCTCTGCAGCCAAGTAGGCCTGAGCAGAATCACAGAATTTCATTTATTTTTATTCGTGTTTCATGAATGTCTTTTCGTTGTCTGTAATGAGGCTGGACCCTGCGTTAGCTCGGCAAGACAGAGTGGAAACTCTGGTGCAAAGACCATCCAGCCATTGCCATGGCTTCACTGCCATGGTGTTTTTCTCTGGGGAGAGCAGAGGCTCTGTCATCCCTCCAAAACCCTGCAAATCTGAGTTACACAGCGCATGGGGAATGTGGAAAGGTCCAGGTCTCTACCGTGACTCCAGTCCCAGTCTTTATCATCACCAGTCCAGTTGAATCCTTCTCCTTAAAGAAGCTTTCCTACCATCAGGAGGAAAATGGTGAGTTCAAACAAAGACAATACAATGCAATTCTTTTGCTTCAAACATGTCTGTGGCTTCTCCTCTTCACCAAGACACGTGTCTTGGTGTTTGGGTGGAAAACACTCTTTGTGGGAACGTTTAACAGTGGGAGACAGAGGATGACACATTTGGGAGGGATGCATAATCCCTCTTCTAGGTTTTCACTTGGCAGTTCCGTACTTGAGTCCTGGATGCAAGGAGAAAAAGCGGGGAGCTGGGAATGCAAAAAGAGTAACAGAGTTTGGGAGTGGACAGAAACAGGAGTGGAGAATCTTATGGGATGAGGTCTCCCAGGCAAAGCAGTCCTTCCTCAGAAATGTTGATGCAAACGTCGTGGCAAGCACCTGGTGAAGCACTTAGACTGCACAAGGGAGCTGTGGCACCTGCGATGCTGGAGGTTGGTAAGCACATGCTAGAGAAAGAGCAGCCAGGGCAAGGTTAGGTAGAACTGATCCCTTTGGGAAAAGGGAATGAGTCAGTGAGCTCTCAGCTTCTCTTCCAACTCCACTTGCTAGGATGCCCTGGTTGCTGAGAGCTTTCTGTGCAAGGAAGAAGTCTTGTTTAATGCTCATGCATGGATGGAGTTACGCTTCTCTTGCAGGCAAGAAAGTCTATGCACATGCTTGGTGAAGAAAATGCCCCCTGCCTACCTCCATCAGAGGCTGAAGCCTTTGCTTGTTGCAAATGGTGGAATCCTAATGGGTTAGACATGTGAAATGGTCATGAGTCAGCTGTGAGGGGGAAAGTGGGCATTCACAGAACAGCCAAAGTAAACAGCGGTCAGATTTCATCAACGACATCAAAACCAATGTAGAAGCATTCAAAATAATTAAATTAACTGTCTCAAAAGCAGCGGCACAGCAGCTTTGGAAGAGCATCTTTCATTTGCTGTGCTCTTGAATTATCTCTAAGCCTGGCTTGTAGCTATCCATAAGGGAAGAGCCCAGCAATTTCCTCCAGGATTTGGCGACCAATGTGCATCTCCTCTACCTGCGTCCAGAAGGTTCCTCCTCCCAAAATCCCCCTTTGACTTTGGGCAGACCTTCTCCAGGCTCAGCCAACAACCTTTTGGAAACACAGTCCCATGATTTTGTAATGATAAATAGGAAAGGAGATACTATTAAATACGGACATTCATTAGCTTTTCAGACCATCTAGGAAAATGAAGACAATGCTCTAGATGTGTGAGCTGAGGACGTGTGTGTGGGAGGGTCTCTTTTTTTCTCTGCCCTGGATCATATCAAATCCACAAAAGCCACCACAGTGTGTGGAGTGAAGTCTGTTCAACAAACTGTTCTGAAACTGGCTCCATTCGATGGAAGATCGAGAAGTACTGAGAAGATGGTGGCGTTTTCTTCAGGAAAAGAATGGACGGTGACAGGAGAAAAAAGCGTCTATGCTCCACCATTGTGTGAGTCTTAAATGCCAGATGTTTTTAAATAAACAGAACTCAAGAACTGTGTCGATCTTTGTGTTTCTGGCTGTTTCACAGAAGGTGGTGACAATCAAATAGAGAGTCTCATTTAATGTGGGAAGAAAGGCTTCAAATCCATTAGTTTCTTTGAGATTTGAGTCTTCTCTGTTTGTTTCATAAGAGCTCTCCTACACCTCAGCTAAGTCCTCTTTACGGTTTTGCTGAAACATCTCACAAGGGGAGAGAAGGCAGGAGAGTAAAGGAGGTGGGAAACAACATTGACTTGATGATTACGTGGCATCTTCTTCATCTCTCAAGCAGATCAGCCTGAAGTTCATGGGTGGAAGACCAGGTTATGCAGTTATGATGTCCCCGTGGTTTTCAGCTATCACCAGGCTGTTCCAGGAGTCCTGTTTGGAGCTGGCTTGCGGAGACTGGCTGATAGCTGACTGGTAAGCCTGCGGGGAAAGCTTCAGAGCTGAAATCGCAGGGTGAATAGATGATACATGTCCAGACATGGCAGAGACTGAGAATGGCTGTGGAGAAAGGAAAAACCCTGTGAACAAAGCTTCAAACCATAGAGGACCATATGAACTCCTTTATGGGGGCTGGCGCTATTGTAATAAGATGTCTGTGGATTTGCTCTAGAGCTGCAGATTGCAGCTTAGGCACAACACTTTGGACAGGCGCTTTCCTTCTTGCTCTAGACCCTGTTCTTTCTTCCTACTGCATACAGGGCAACTTGTTATGTTCTAAAAGTCAGTGTGAGCCAGCCTGTGCCCAGGTGGCCAAGAAGGCCACCAGCATTCTGGCTTGGATCAGCAATAGTGTGGCCAGCAGGTCTAGGACAGGGATCATCCCCTTGGACTCGGCACTGGGGAGGCCACACTGGGGTCAGCTTTGGGCCCCTCACTCCAAGAAGACCATTGAGGTGCTTGAGCCTGTCCAGAGAAGGGCAACAAAGCTGGAGAAGGGTCTAGAGCACAAGTACGGTGAGAAGCAGCTGAGGGACCTGGGGTTTTTCAGCCTGGAGAAGAGGAGGTTCAGGGGAGACCTTCTTGCTCTTGACAACTCCCTGAAAGGAGGTTGGAGCCAGGTGGGATTGGTCTCTTCTCCTAAGGAACAAGAGATAGAACAAGAAGGAACAGCCTCAAGTTGTACCATGAGAGTTTTAGGCTGGACATATGGAACAATGTGTTCCCCTAAAGGGCTGTCAAGCCCTGAACCAGGCTGCCCAGGAAAGTGGAGAAGTCTCCATCCTTGGAGGGATTTAAAAGCTGTGAGGATGTGGTGCTGAGGACCATGGGTTAGTGGTGACCTGGCAGTGCTGGGTTAACGGTCGGACTTGATGATCTTAAAGGTCTTTTCCAACCTAAACTATTCTATGATTCTGCAATTCTATGATTCTATAATCCGCTGTCTCTTAATCATGCTGTGCAGTGGGGAGCATTAACCAAGGCATCAGCTTCCAGGTGCAGGCATTGCTCAGCAGGATACGTAGCCTGTGTGGATGCAGTGCTGGTCTCAAGACATCTAGTGGTGGACATGGTACAGAGCACACCACTTCACCCTGCAGCTCTCTGCCGTCAAGTTGGCTTGCTTTACCTTCACAGGGACTCAACTTAGCTAGATTTGGGCAGTTTGAATTTATTCTCCTCACACAGCTCAGAGAAAGTAGGGTCATATTGCCAAGTCTTTTCTTGCTCAAGACAAAATCAGAAGAAATCATAACAAGGGAATGGCCATTTTCTTGCTATGGGACCTGTACAGCTACCCAGCTGGAAGGATTTTCATGTTTTCAACAAATCTGCTACTTCTTGTTGCCTATTCAGAACTGCCACACATCATTAAAAAGCAATATTGTGCTGTAGACATGGTGACAAGAAGATGGGTTTTTACCCCATCCTAGAGGATAGATCTCTTACTGTGAACTCCTAGACCCCTGGGTTGAAAAGAGGCAGCCTTTTTTTCCACAGAGGTTTTGAGGATGTTCCTTCCACCATATCTACCATCCCACCGTCTTTGTCCCAGTGCCAGCGTCCCCCCTGTACCTGAGAAACTGGGCTGGGGTGCCCGTAATGAGATGAGAGCCCAGGTTCTGTTTTTATGGGACGCATTTCCTCAGTGGTTGTGGTGCTGCTGCTGCTGCTGGTGGAGCTGGTGGTCGGGGTAAGACTCTCGCTGCTGGATGGACCTGTGAGGAAGGACAGTACATCAGGCTTCCCCAAAACCTTTCAGTACAGAGCTGTACCCACCCACCAAGAAGTTAGTGTAGCTAAAAATAATATAATAATGGGAAGGGCTTTGTTCCTGCTGAAAGGCATCCAGACATCCCCGATTTTTGAAGAATCAGCCCATTTTGGGGTTGGGCGTGGCTCACAGGACGTGATGGTCAGAAGCACAATTGCATGCACACAGACATACGATGAATTCCCTCGTTCAACACTCACCTGCTGACGTCTTTGTTTTGTTGAGGTTCTTCGGCTTGCGCTTCCTCGTCTGGATGCCCTCTTTTCTCATTGCTAAGGGCCTTGGAACCTACAGAATCAAATATAAAAGCACGTTAGTTTCTTTGTGGCCATAAGGTTGTCTGGGAGAACATGATTCCAGCTCTACCTCACAGGCTCCACGAAAACCACAAAGTCGCTGGTCAGCATGGCTATGTGAGGAGATATGTCAAAGCTAAAAGATGTGTGTCCAAATGGGAACATGTAGGGTTTTCACACCACAGATATGGAGTATTTTAAGGCCAGAAAGGAATGACAGCTCATGTGATTTACTTTCCTGTTTAACTCGGAGAAGAAGAGTTCTTTCTGGCTAATACCTGCTTTCTGGAAAGGTACCAAGCCTGTGTGGGAACACCTCCTTTAGGAACTGATCCTGCTGAGATAGTCAACAGTCAGAAACATGTTGGGATTTCTAGGGAGAATTCTTGGCTTAGATGAGGCTTCCCCTCATACACCTTGTCTTCCAGCTTTGGCCTGTCTCTTATGAATGCTCTTCCATCCACTGAAGGACTGGACACTATGGAAAGGCTGGATGTGTATAAAACCCCTGGGAGTAGCAATGTGAAGCCAACTGGGGCTTGCTACTAAACAGTCCCCAGGGTGTTGAAGGCCTGTGTCTCTGCCATGGAGGTGGCCCCATTGCCACTGGCTGATGGGAGGAGGACTGGAGATTTGCATTGTGAAGTCCTGGTGTGTCTTGAACTCCAACAGGACTCTTCTAGAGATAACAGATATGACATAGATACGTGAAGCCCCCACTGACAGGAACAGACTATCTGGACAACGGTGCAAGAAAAGTCATTTATCAGTCCCCTGGCAAGGCTAAAACTAAATCTTAGCAGGCACCTGACACTTCATGTGGAAGAGCTCAGCCCTTCTTTGTGCTTCTGACTCAGATTTTTCACTGAACTGCTGGAATTTAGGTGGGAACAATCTAGGCATAGTTTTATTGGATTTTAAGACTTGGATGCCAATAGTACCCAAATGAGTATGTAAGAAATGCCCTGCTCCCAGAGAATCATAGAACCATTTTGGTTGGAAGAGACCTTTAAGATCATTGAGTCCAACCATTAACCCAGCACTGCCAAGTCCACCACTAAATCATGTCTCTCAGCACCACATCCTCAAATCTTTTAAATCCCTCCAGGGATGGGGACTCCACCACTGCCCTGGGCAGCCTCTTCCAGGGCTTGACAACCTTTTTGGGAAGAAATTTTTCCTAATGTCCAATCTAAACCTCCCTTGACACAACTTGAGGCAATTTCCTCTTGTCCTATCACTTTGAGAGAAGAAAACAACCCCCACCTCACACTAACCTCCTTTCTAGGAGTTGTAGAGAGTGAGAAGGTCTCCCCTGAGCCTCCTTTTCTCCAGGCTCAACAACCCCAGGTCCCTCCACTTCTCCTCACACGACTTGTGTTCTTGACCCTTCCTCAGCTTTGTTGCCCTTCTTTGGACACGCTCCAGCCCCTCACTGTCCTTCTTGGAGTGAGGGGCCCAAAACTGACCCCAGAATCCAAGGGGCAGTCTCCCCAGTGCCAAGTCCAAGGGGATGGTCCCTGTCCTAGTCCAGCTGGCCACACTAGAGGTGATCCAAGCCGGGACGCTGGTGGTCTTCTTGGCCACCTGGGCACCTGCTGCCACATCTTCACCCAGGTGTCGAGCAACACCCCCAGATCCTTTACTGCTGGGCACTTTCCAGCCACTCTTCCCCCAGCCTGGAGCGTTGCGGGCGGGTTGTTGTGACCCAGCAGGACCCAGCACTTGGTCTTGTTGAATCTCATTCCCCCTTGCCAGCATAAACATGATGTGATGTTGAGGGGGGGACTAAAGCCCATGGGAAAAACATCTCCAGGAGAGCACAGAGTTGGGCAGCGAAGCCAATCCCCAGCTTGGTGCTATCGATACCCTTCCCATAGAGAGCAGAGATCAACAAAGGCATTACCCCATGGAGCTTCATGTAGAGTCCGCAGGCGTTACAGACGGGCTCTCCCTCAGCGTTTCTGCGCCAGAGTGTGGTTGTCGTTGTGTGGCAGTTGGCACAAGAGAGGCCGACGCGGCGGGAAGCCGACTGCAAGAAAATGCAGAGGAAGAAAACACATCAGCCCTTCACTGCTACCACCAGCAGCACCTCAGATCCTAACGAGCTCACTCCAGCACACCTCAGGTGTTTCTCTCCTCATGCCTCTCTCATTTCTCTTTTTCTCTTCTTGCCCTGCCACAGTGGGTAACACAACTGCCTTTTTCGTCCCCACTCACCTTTCAGCTTCTGCTCCACTGTTTTTCCACTACCTCCTGCCTGCCAGTGCTGCGCAGACATCTCAGATCTTCTGGGATGGTGCCAGAGACATCACCTGAACAGAGCCCCAGACCTCCAGTGGGCCTAGTAGCAGCTTAGAGACCCACTGCACATGCACACGCCTACACTAAGATGTCTGCATCTCAGACCATCCTGCCCTTTCAGGCTCCCAAGCCCTTCACCTTCCAAGCATCATGGCATGTCCCCAAGAAGATGTTATCAATGCCATGAATGTTACATACTCCTTGCTGGCTTTGCGTGGTGTTGCTCATGTGGCTTGAGGGGGAGATAAGAAAAAGAGTGCTTCCAGCAGCATCGTCTTCCTAAAGATAGAGAGGGATAATTAATAGGAATCCTCACTAGTGAAGCAGTGCAGGGAACAGGCCTTTTGAAGTTCCCTTTCTGGGTGAACTGGTTTAGCTTCTCCCAGCCTCAGAAGAACAACAGTGGGCTTGAAACCATATAAACTACAAGTTTTGAGTTTGGAAGCAGAGTGGGAAGTGGAGGGAGAAAAAGCCACATTCTGCACACCTGCCTGACTCTTCATAGAATCATTTTGGCTGGAAGAGAACTTTAAGCTCATGGAGTCCAACCATTAACCCAGCACTGCCAACTCCACCACTAAACCACATCTACCTATCTTCCCAGAATCCTTCAAAGCTCAGGTCTCAAGAGGCTGAGGACAAAGTCTAGTCGGGCTGGAGTCGAATCCTCTCTTTGCTTGCTGATAAATTGGGGATTGAACAGAAGTTCTAGAGCTATGTGAAGATGTCTTTTCTCATGGTGCCTGAAGAAGAGCATATAGGGAGGAATTCTGGTCGTCTTGGACACCTTATCGTCTCTGCAGACCTGAACAGCAGAGCTGGCAGCTCTGTAATGGGGTGAAAGCCTGGGAGATGAGGACCTGGCAGCTACCAGGGATTTCCTCTGTGATCCTTGCCACAGCTTTCTCTCTATGTCTTCTCCCTCATTGTAAATCAGGTTCAGTTAATACACGGCTTCAGGACAAAAACATTGAAATTCAGGTGCTTCCTAAGACTTCGAAAGCTGGAAACCCCTTTGCTGCAGAGAAACCAAACACTCCTTCAGTTGTAACCTCACCATGTATTAGCTTCAATCATTGGCCTTTGTAAGTAGACCAAGAGCTTAAAAGAGAGTTTGCAGCAAAAGTGAAGATCTCCTCTTGCAGGGCTCTCCGGCCTATCTCAGTGTCCAAAAAAGGGGTTACACAATGACAGAGTAAACCCAATCGGTGAATTTAGGTAGACCAGTTGGAATGACTTTAACCACAACCTTACACTGCATCCCTAGACATATCCTCCTTTTCTGCATGGAAATTCTAGAAGAAAAAGCAGGAATTTGGCTATTTTTTGCAAGGGCCTGGGTGCTGTAGTGCAGACACTGCCTGGCTCAGCGGTGTGGTATCTAGGAAGGGGTTTTCACAAGAGGGCGCTGGGTGGCTGTGGCTGGTGGCAGCGCTCAAGCTGCCAGTGTCATTTTTGACAGGTCTGGGCGATGCAAAGGGCAGGACAGGTTGGGGATGGAGCCTCTTGGAAGACAATGAGTGGGGAAACATGGCCCTCAGGGAGGGCTTGCTGGCTGCTTTCTTCCTGGTGTCATGATGGACCTGTGTCCCTGGGGCACCAGACTACAGAGACCTTCCCAAAAGCCTCACCAAAACGGGCAGGGACAAGCAGGATATCAACAGCAAGATCTTCAAATCATAGAATGGTTTGGGTGGGAAGGGACTTTTAAAGGTAATCTAGTCCAACCCCCCTGCACTGAGCAGGGACATCTGCAACTAGAGCAGGTTGCTCAGAGCCCCGGCCAACCTCACCTGGAATGTTTCCAGGGTTGGGGCATTTACCACCCCTCTGGGCAACTTGGGCCAGTGTTTCACCACCCTCAGTGTAAAAATTTCTTCCTTCTCTCTACTCTAAATCTCTCCTTTTTCAGTTTAAAATCATCACCCCTTGTCCTGTAACAACAGGCCCTGTAAAAAGTCCATTTCCACCTTTCTTACAGGCCCCCTTTCAGTTCTGTAAGGCCACAAGAAGGTCCCCCCAGAGCCTTCTTTTCTCCAGGCTGAACAAGCCCAACTCTCTGAGCCTGTCCTCACAGCAGAGGTGCTCCAGCCCTCAAGTATTTTTATAGCCCTCCTCCCTACCAAACCCAGGAGAAACTGGCTTGATGTTGAAGCAGACAGCATTTTGGAAAGCCCTATTTCTCAACTGCATTCATCACCAAATTGTTTCTGCCCTCCATTTCTATGTATTTGCTTGTTTAGACCTTCCATTATTTGAATACTGTACCTGGCTGGGGGGCACCAAGCCTCCTGCCCTTGCCAACAGGCTCAGTGGTGCATCTGATTTGCCGGGGAGAAATGTGCTTGACTTTACAGGGGACACCTAGCAGCAGGAAAAGGAGACAAACGCATTGTGTGAGACTTGGAGACACAGCTGAGCTGCAGCACGAACCCATCTTGTTTCCAAAAGGAGTCAACACTTCGCTAAAAGCCTGGGCTTGTACTATCAAGCCAAGTGAAATAGTTCATGCCCACAGTCAGAATAACTGGACCATCCTAACGGTGAGTCCTACAACTCCCAAGCTGGCATCCATCAACATCGGTTGGGTTTTGCAGACAGGGCCGTGACTGCTGTATTGGAAAAAAACCCCAATATTTAACACATTTCTCTGCTTACCTGCAACAGTGACCTGCACTGGATCCTCAAAGAAATCCCCTGTGACAGTGAGATCAGTGCCTCCTCCAAGACTCCCACTAGCTGGGAACACAGAGGTTATGTCTAGAAAGGAAGAAAAAGGGGAACCTGAAAACAAGTGTTGGAAAGATTAATCCCAGCGTTATTTCTGTCAGAGCCAGCAGTGCACTTGCACCGTTTCCAGCCGAAGCAGGCTGCCATGAATGAAGCATGCATCTCACTGATCCTCCACAGGGGCTTTGGCAGCCGCTGGGGTTACACCAGGAATGAACAACATGGATAACTTGGCCACAGGACAGGAGAAACACTGTCATGCTTGGACTGGTACTTAGCAGCGGCTGCATCTGTCATGCTCAGATTGCAAACTAGTATATTCTGTGCTATTGAGGATCTCTGAAAAAAAATAATTAAAAATTGTGGAATTAAAACTGCTTTAATCCTTTTGACCTTCTCTGACTCACTTCTCAATTTAGCTTGTATGTTTGGATGTTACCACACTTCCCAGTCGTTCCTTAGGCTTCAAGGACAAGCGGGGGGAGATAAACATCTGATCGCCATATCGCAACCACAAGAATCTTTCAGGATTTTCTCTCTGTTATAGTCATGCCCTTCCACACTGGAAATCTTTTTTTTTTTTTCTTTGATGACATTTGCTCTCTTGGCAATCATAGAATGGTTTGGGTTGGGAGGGACCTCAAAAATCATCTAGTTCCAACCCCTCTGCCATGGCAGGGACACCTCCCATTAGACCAGGCTGCTCAAGGCCCCGTCCAACCTGGTCTTGAACATCTCCAGGGATGGGGCATCCATAACTTCCCTGGGCAACCTGTGCCAGTGTCTCACCACCCTCACAGTGAAGAATTTCCTCCTAAAATCCTATGCCTTAGTTTGACTACCTAACTGTATTTGTATAGTTCTGAAAAAAAGACTAATTAAAAAGATGAGGGACATTGGCCTTTATCTTCATTTTGTTGTTTTTTTGTTTTTGTTAATTCATCTGTTATTTAAATTTTTCTTTCACAATATTGACTACTGACTAGCACAATACAATCTGCTGGATAGATCTGGCAGATCATGTTTCTGCTAGTGCTCTGTCAATAATCAACCTCATGCAGGGTTATTTCATTTTACTGTGCCTCAATTTGTAAATCAGGACATAAAATTACCCTCCTTTACAAAGTATTTTGAATTTATAGGCAAAACAAGCTGTATACTATAAACAACATACAAAACACAGACATGTGTTGACTACATTTGGTTTGCGTTCTTGTTGGTTTTTTTTAAAGAAAAATAAAGCTTTGTTTACCTCTTGACCTAAGCTTCTCAGATACAGCCCATATGAAACTAGTACATTGATTACATTAATTTCAATCAGCTTCACAGGAAAAACTTGATAGGACCTTGCTGGGCACCTGTGCAGGTGAACCTACTGGTCTTTCAGCTTTATGCAACCTCTGATTAAGGTCAAAGGCTGCCCACTGCTCTGCAGTCCCTCATCCCTCGCTTCTGCTTTGGCTGTTGTGCACATGGCCTTGTTGAATCTTGGACGTTATTTGCCCATGACCATCATCTTGACTGAGTGCTCGGGATTTCGTTATCTGCTGTCCACAAAATAGCTGAAAAGGTCACACGGAGGTTATTACTGTACCTTCATTTTTTTTAAATAATGGTGCAGTAACCTGCCATTCACCATTTATCCAGGACTCAACTCTTGGAGTAGCTGAACATCATTTCCTCCTTTTAGCTGAGGTGGGATCTATCTCATCCTAAGGTCTGAATTTCTAAAATCTCAACCTTGCCAAATACAGCATGATTTAAGGGGGAAAGGTTTCTCTAGATGCAACATCTCAAGTCTACAACTGATCTGATAGAAAATAGAATAATGATAAAGCAACATCATCCCCGACACTGCCATACTGCTGTTTTCTGGCTATCTCAGGTTAGGCTCTCCAAGACACTTCAAACACCTCCCTCTTTGAGAGGAACACTAACGCACTGGGGAATGTTGGATATAGCCCATGGCAGCGCACCCAGGCTCAGCACACAACTCTGGTCTTCCTGAAATTCTTGATCTGCAGATTTTTGTGTCGTTAAGCCCCTAGCAGGGGAGTGGTACATCCAAAACAAGGACACAACAGGATTACAACCTTGGGAAGGGCAAGAGTGAGAGGGCTTTTCTTAGACCATGTTGGGACTACCAAAAGACAGTGCAGCCGGCGAGGCAGATCAGTACAATACCTGAATGTGTTTGATACAAGAAAAGCTCCTGTTTGGCACTGATGAGCCAGGCGCCTTTGTGTATGGCTGACCTGCAAGAAAGAGAAAATGCTTGAGAGATCCTTGGCCACTTCAGTCAAAGCAGACCTTCTCTTGGTAGAGATGGACACTTGCTCTCCAGAGGAACAGTGGAGCATTTCTACAAGGACTAACACCAGCTTTCACCAACACATTGTGTCATTGATTCAATAGACTCCATTACATGGCTGAAACTCTTTATTAGAGGTTCTATCCCATTGTAAAGTACGGGTTTGATACTGTTAAAACCGATTTTCACCTCCTTATATGGCTACATTCTTTCCCATTTGAATGAAGAGTTAAAAGTGAGGTGAAAGGATTTTATTCAGCTAGGTTAAATAGACTGTTTAGGTTTTGAGTAATGAAACTAAAGTGTTAAACCCCCAAAGCAGAGGTGCTTTGAGGGAGGAAGTTTCTCTCGTTTCATTCCCAATCTGAGCATCTGCAGATAACAAAACCTCATTACTAAGAAATGAAACACAACATTTAGTAAAAAACATCAAGCACTCATTCTGGACTCAAACGCAGGTGTGTCCCCATGCAAAACCACAGAAAAAGAGAGAAAGATTCTTTTACTCACTTTCCTTTGTTAAACACTGAGAAGCTAACATTGTGGGACCCTGGAAGAGAGAAAAACAATACACTTTGTCAGAAGAATAGAGGGCTCTGTGAAGAACCCTTGTCCTGGGCCTGCTTCTCTTCTTCTTTACACTTTCTTTACAGCAGTATAACTGTTGATTTCAGCAGAGCCTGTATGCAGGAACCGAACAAAATATCAGCTAAGGGAGCTTAGAAGCTTAGATCATAGGAAGACAGCACACTGCAGATACATACAGTTATGCATCTGAAGTTGCAAGCTGAAACTCAGGCGTAGGATTTGGTCACCTAAGTATGAGTGCTTTGTGTCATCTTAGGCCCCTTGGATCCTATCTGATCTCACTCGCCATGCTAGGAAATTGCAGACCTCCTTCAAGACCTCCATTACCTCTGACACGCCCCATGGAGGGCTCCTGGATACCTCAAGGTGTCTCAAAAGCTCAGGCTATTGTATTGCACCATCATGTCTACATGAGAGCTAGATATCAATTTCTATTTTATGTATTTAACTCAGATCACCTTTCCCAAGCAGGGAGCTTGCTGTTCAAAGCCTCCAAAAGAAATTAGAAGCTGCTTCTAAGTAGAAGCAAGGAAAAATGAAAGGGACCCAACCTGGTACAAGAGAGACCACAGATAAAAGTGGGCACCCGATATAATCCTCTCTGACAACAAAGCAGTAAAGGGAAGCCCCATCACATAGAATAAGGAATTAAAATAATTAAATAAATAAATGGTAAACTGATCAAAGGCCCTAGATTACATTGTTGTCAGCAATATTCGTATCTCTGTCATGGTTTCACCTCAGCATTGGACTTCATTTTCTCCAAGTTGTGCAAAGGATGTGAATCACTGCAGTGGTTGTGTAAAACTGTGGTAAAGCCTTGAGGTAAAGGAGGTTTTCTAGACTCAACCCTGAGCCAAATTCCCAACCAGAGACAGAGCAGGAATTTGTGATAGACACCCACTCTCTGGAGTTGTAGGAACAAGAGAAACCCATGTTTTTTCCCCTCTTTTCACCAACCTATGTGGTTCCCTTCCACCCGGCACTGCATGGTCCCCAGTCCATCCTCTGTCCGAATAGGGTAGCTGTGGAGAGACAAAGAACTTTGCTAAGCCTGGTGAGCAAGAAGTGCAAAATACAGTGAGAATCATCTAACCAGAGACATGGACTTACACATCTGAGCTAGCCACACTTGGGTCTCTTTAGAAATAAAGTAAATAAATAGGTGAGGAAGAAGAGGAACAACCCCCCTCCCTGCTGACAATCAGGAGCTCAATAGCTTAGGAGGAAGCCTACCAGCAACATCCAGTGCTCCACATCAGCTCCTTTTCCCTTGTTACCAGAAGCTGATCTTGTTGGTGACCTTAAGAACCCCCATTCAAAATAAGAGCTGGGAGGAGATGTGTCTGAGAATGGAGTGAGGGTGAGAAGCATGACACAAGTGTTTCCCCTCTGCTTGCACCTCTGTATATCCTTAGTGTCTAAGTAGGATCAGGTAGCAATTAAGCTAGATATGCTGGCACTACATCAACCTCCACATGGTAGGGGTTGTAAGAGACCTCTGGAGATCATCTAGTCCAACTCCCCTGCTAAAACAGAGTCATCCAGAGCAGGTTGCCCAGGATCCTGTCCAGGCGGGTCTGGAATCTCTCCAAAGGAGAAGTTTCTCTCCATGTTCAGATGGAACCTCCTGGGTTCCAGTTTGTGCCCATTGCCCCTTGTCCTGTCGCTGGGCATCACTGAAAAAGTCCAGCCCGATCCTCTAGCTCATGGTAACATGATACAAGTCCCATTATCAACTCACATTTGCATTTAAGTCCCCTTCCTGAAAGCCAGGAGGAATTTTACAGTGCAATAAGAGGGTCTACTAAGGACCCCAGGTTCCTTAGCACTGACTTCTGTGGGAGCAGGTTTTTCCCCTTGTTCCCTGTAAAAGCAGCCTCCCTTTTCCAGTGCTCACAGGCACTGTGAGAATTACATCATTCATAAAAGAAACACTGCTGCAGAGCCCATGGCTTTTTCCGTAATTCAACAGCACACAAGAGCCTGCAGTCTAGAGGGTCTCCTGCAACTTACAGAAGTCAAGGGTACATTAATACCAACAAATGAGCAAAGCTGGGGCCAAGGCACCAGAGCCTGTCTGCCTATGCTGCTAATTTTTTAGAGCTCTATTTACCCAGTCTGGGCTTTAATGCACTTTCAAATTAGCGTCTATATACGACTGAAGACAATACGTGGGCCAGAGTCAATAGGTAGCTTGGAAATGGCTACACTGTTCTGGAGTCTAAAGAGCTGAGCAGAACAGATGTGGCCAGGGCATGGCTTATCACCTCTAGGCTAGAGAACATCCCTGGCCCTGCCTGGTTATGGCTACAGCCACAGACAGACAGCAACCTTCATCCACCCCTTTCACAGACCATATGGTCAACTCTCCATGGTCTCTCCATCCTAAGCCACAGCAGAAGAGCTTCCCCAAAAGCCAAGAAATTTTTTTGTGCACAAGATGTGCTGAGCCTTTGCTCCAACACAAACCAAAAGTAAGTCAAGAACTGACATGCTTCCAGCTCGCCTGTCAGCAAAAGAACAGAGACTGGTCCATCCATCTCCTTCCGCCATAAGGATAGCTGGCCTAGGCAAAAAATAAACAGGAAAAATGAGATATGAAATGGCATAGAGCTTCACAGGTGAAAACCTGACCCTATTGAAGTCAACAGCCAGTATTTTCAAATGGGACAGGAATTTCCACTCACTTGTATCTAGCATTTATTAACTTTCTAGGAAGCTGGACAAGTCCTAATCTCCTTTCTTTGCCTGCAAAGTGTATTCTCCAAATACTGCAAGAACTGCACCTCTGTGGCAGGACCATCTTTGAAATATGCATGCCAGCTCTGAAGGACCCAATCCCTCCATTCTGTAGGAAAGAGCTGGCAGTCAGAGCTCCAGGAGGACTACACCCGCTCTCAACTTCCAGAAGCAGCAGGCAGCACAAGTACAGCATCATGCTCATACCTGCTTCAAGATGTACCTCAGTCATTTCTTTATCTCGTTGAGGAAAACCACTACAAACAACCTCTGCTAGAAATTATCCAAGCTCCTCATAGCAAATTCAAGTATCCCTGCCTTGAAGAACCACTATGGCAAGGAGCAACTTCCACCGGAGAGGAAGAATCAGGTGGGAGCAATAATTTCACAGTAATTAGCATAAGCAAAGGTTGACAATGATTCTTTGAGAATCAGCTGGCAGCTAAGGAAAATATCTAATTAAAACCTGTAATGCAAACACCTTGCTATGACCCATGCTTCAGAGTGTAGTTTTATGGGGTTTTAATAAATGAGTTTGCTTTCATTAATACAGCTTGCCAATATTGAGATGCCTTTCCCTTCAAGGATGAGTAGAAGAAAATCAGTGCTGCAAAAAGTTTGGTTCAGCATCACAGGGCCACTGCAACCCATACAAAGCACGGAAAATAGTGCAGAATAGGCCTGGAAGCATAAAAACCATTCTCTTTTTTTTTCTCCAGATCCTGAATCATTGTGACTAACAGACTGCCCTGGTCAAGTCCAAGTCCCCACCTGGTATGTATTAATTAACACACCAAAAAAGGGTAAAGTGTTCATATTGAAGCTACAATATGAACCTGTCTGGTATGCTAAGATTTTGAGGCCATTTCCCTTTTGGCAATAGGGAGGTTAAACTGTAAATAAGTAATCTGGCAATGGAGCATGCAGGCATGTCCACCCTGCAGTCAGACAAACCAGCCTTTCTTCCCACTGATCAAAGGTTTCACAGTTCCACTACAGGCAGGTAAAACAATAATTAATGTTGAACAAAGGATGCTAACATGAACCCAGGGAGCAAAAGCATAGGGGTGATAGATGGGTGCAGCTCGCATGGCAGGAATCCGCAATGGACTTTCATTCACACTAGCAGAGAGTTTAATTACTTAGCAAGGGACATTTCAGCCTGAGAAGTCCTTAAAAAGCATCTAGTAGTCAAGTATCTGCTGCTGCAATTAAATTTTTTTAACTGCTCAGGATACACCCCTTCTCTGGCTCCTGAAATGATCCTTAAAATGCCAGCAAAGCAACTACAGATAAATAGTTTATCTTTAAAATACACACCTGGGCTTAGTTCTTCACTGCCATTGACACAAATGCAAGGGGGTCATAACTCAGCGGCATCTGAGAACACTTCCATACATATAGAAATGGGCAGGACAGACAGCAGGTCACATTCATGCTCAGCTTGCGAGTTGTGCTTAGAGTGATGCTGTCCTAAAGTAAATATTTTTAATCTGCCTGGTTTGTTCTGTTGCATATAACCATAGAAGCAGCAGAAAATAAAAATCAAACCTTCCTTCAGAACAAGGAAGTGACCAGAAAGAGTTTAAAACAGTGAACAACGAAGCCTTTTGTCTCAAAATACTTCTGCTTTGTCTTCTGACTCACCAGAGCATCTGCTTCACCCTAATAGTTTTTCTAAAAATGCAAATGGAAGGGAAAATTTATTTAACTTTTAGATTCTGACATTATTTTAATTAGTTAAATTTTAATTTGCTAGCCAAAAGAAAATCTACAGCAACCAGACGCAATTACAGTACAATTCACACTGAGCTGTGATTGACTGTGCTGCCAGTAAACAAACCAACTAGCTTAATGGACCAGTTGCAATTAGATTAACAAAGTTTGCTGGAGCCCAACTCATGAGCTGCAATAAACCACAAAGGAAGTAAATGGCAATTCTGGGCCAACTGGTTGCAATTTATTGCTGTCGAGGAGGCTGATGGAAGAAATGTCAATTTACAGGGACTGGGTCAGATAGCAGCTTATATATAATTACCCATTAATATAATCCACATTGAAGTCCAGGGTCTCATATCTTCCAGCAATTGTCTTCCCATAAATCTCTATTAAATTTCCTGTTTAAAAGGAAATGGAAATTGCAGGGAGTCTTTTAAAAGCGGAGCATTTATTTGCAGATTTTGTGAGCTGAACAAAAGAAATTCCTAGTCTTTTGCAAATTTTATGGAGAGGTGCCCAACTGGCTGCAATGATGGCTACTCTCAGCTTCTACCATAGTTCAAGGTGACTTTGCACTTAATTAACTTTTCCCAAAACACACCTCTTTGTCTCCCACAAAAAAAGTCCATTCCTGATTTTTCACCAGTTCTCTAGTATTTATGCCAAGAAGACATTTTCCTTGACTCTTTTGTTCACTATGTTCTAATAAAATTCCATTGTAAAACCTCATGAGGCAAGCCAAATAACACTGTTTGTACACTAGACAGGCTCAAGGTCTAAAAAAGGACTCCAGAAGGGAATGAGTCTTCCTGGTTCTGTGTCACATCTACCTGCTCCATGCAGGTCCTTCATGCTCCAGGACATCTCAAATAGCACTAGACACTTTGTGTTGTTCTCAAGTTCTTCTCATGTTCTGACTACACTGGGAGGTCAAGCATTTAGCTAACACACAGGAACCTCCATATAGACACCCTAAAGCAAGGCAGGAGAATCTAGAGCTGAACTGCACCAGAAAATTATTGGAGATGAGGGGTGGACTCAGATTTTGGAGTATCTATGTGATCTAATAATCCAGGTATCTCTCTGCACTCTTGAGAGACCAAAATGTTTTTATTAATCTTGACTTTGGAAATCAGCATTTTGATTTCTTCTAAAGAAGCTTGCAAATACAAACAAAATAGAAATATAGCAGGGGAGGGAGTCTTCTGTACACCAGTTAACTGTCCTGATCAAAACCAGTGACTCTCTTCTCATGTAACTTTATAGTCTGACCCAAAGCCCCGTTAATCAAAAAGTCTGTATGGCAATATCACCTAGCTAATTCTTCTTAAAATCATTACTGTCTAAACAGGGTCAGACGCCTCAAAACTTTAAACTGATCAGACATGCTCATCCACTGAACAATGTCCCTCTGCTCAGGCAGAGTTGGGCTGCAGAAGCCAAGTACCAAACAACCTGGTCCCCGCGCATTACCTACTTACCCAGCCTGCAGAGTCTCTCCCCTTGTACAAACCCATTTTCCTGTTCAGCGTGAGCTTGGACATTAAGTTCTGGAGGTGCCCATCTTAATCCCCAGCAAGACAGATCCCTCATATGGAGAAAGCCAGTACGGAACATCAAATCATAATTAAAGTGGGCTCCAGATTGAAGAAAGGTCCTGTACCTGGGATGCCAGATGGTGGACTAATTTGGTAAACCACAGGTGTCTGCGCAGCAGAGAACTGCAAAGAGAAATTCGTAGTTAAATGGGAGTCGTTTTCACAGCAGTCCAACAAGATCTGATTACACATTGCTCACAACACAGTTGGCAACTGCGTTTCAGAGGCTCACACTTCAGATTTGATCTTAGAAGTAGAGTCCTGATCTAAGAAGGGAGTAAGTACACATATCCCCTTCTTGCCCCCTCTGCATTCAGTGTACAGCTATTTTTATATCCTCTTCTGTGCCCAAATTGTCCACTCTGGTCTGAGTCAATTCCAGAAGATACAGTTTAATATACCATAAATTTTAAGCCATACTTTAGCTGAAGTTGAGACCTCCGTTTCATCTGGCATTATGGCACCATTTCTCTTCCCAATAGCATAGTCTTAAAAACTCTTTCTACATCATAGAAGTGAAATACTTCAGCTAGTCTTTAGGAAGCTTGTTTGGTGCCCTAAGGCAGCGTAGCAAAGAAAATGCTTCTATTGGTCCATCTTAATGCAATATAATACATCAGAAGTGTCTCTGGGAAAACACTACCTTGGCCTCTGAGGGAACAGCAAGGAAATACTAGAAACCTGTTATTGGGTACTATTTTTGACTTTAAAAGATTCCAAGAAGTGGAGTGTTAACACACATGCAACCAATATTTTCTGTAAATATCCCTGTCCATCCCTGAAAGATGGCAAACTAAATAGGACAAATAAATGGATGGCTTCAGCAGCTAAAACATGCCTTATATCTAAATCACGCACCTGGATCCCAGGGCTAAAGGAAATAAAATGGTAGTGGGAAACCTTTGGAAGTGTTTTTAAAAGTTCTGCTGTGGATAAAAAGTTGTCTCCAGCATACTAGGTATTACCTGGTGCTGGATTAGCAGCATATCATCTTGTAACAACTTGAAGTAGCCAAGAGAGTGTGGTCTGGAGTCAGTGGGAATGTGCCTGGACAGGCAATGAAAAAGAGGTAGATATCTTGGGAAAGCCACAAGGCGAGTTATGGAAAGGGAAGGTGGGCTCCTGGACTATGGTTATAAGAGTAAATAAAATAACTTGGAACCTGCTATTTAGAATCATAGAATAGTTCAGCTTGAAAAAGACCTTTAAAGTTGAGCCCAGCTGTTAACCCAGCATTGCAAAGTCTATCACTAAACCATGTCCCTCAGCACCACATCTACAGAACTTTTAAATCCTTTGAGGTGTGGTGACTTGACCACTTCCCTGGGAAGCCTGTTGCAGGACTTGATAATCCTTTCAGTGAAGACATTTTTCTTAATGTCTAATGTTTAGAACCTTCCCAGTGCAACTTGAAGCCATTTCCTTTTGTCCTATCACTTGTTACTTGAGAGAAAATACCAACACCCACCTGGTTACAACTTCCTTTCAGGTAGTTGTAGAGAGTGAGGAGGTCTCCCCTGATCCTCCTTTCCCCCGGCCTAAACAATCCCAGGTCCCTCAGCCACTCCTCACAAGACTTGTTCTCTAGACTCTTCATCAGCTTTGTTACCCTTCTGTGGTCACAACCACCTTCCCCACCCTCTTTTTGACCCCTCTCCTGTCTTTACTTGCACTTTGAGATGCTGCTGTTGGCCCAATAAGTAATATAAAACCCTCATTTGCCAAATCATATCAAAGACACCGTGGCCTATGTTGGGGTTTTGTTTCCCCGAGCTTTCTTTGAACCCCATTCTGTTTCTAAGCTCAGTCTCTGCCTTCCCTCCTCTTCATGGTCATGCTGAAAATGAATGGGTAGCCACAAACTCCCCCCGGTGACAGCCACTTCTGAGAAGCAAAGATGTGGGAAACCACGCCATACCCTGAGCTGGAGCTGATGCAGAAAATAAAGCCAAAACTAGCATAAAAGCTCAGGCCACTAGCTGACACCAATGTTCCGAACTGTTCAGACTTGTTGCTGCCTGCAGCAGACTTTTACAATCTACCGTGGTGGCAAAATTAATTTTTAATACGCATAGCTCCCAGGTCCCAGTCCCAAAACAAAGAGACACATTGTGTTTTATTTAGCTTGGAATGTGCCTCATTAACAGCATCCCCTGGTGATTTTTCATCAACTCTCTAAGCTAGCTGAACCACCCAACGACTCCTCAGCTTTAATGCACAGTTTACTGAAAACGCTGGGTTTTTTTTACTTGATACTCAAGTATCAGAGGAACCCTGACAGGCTTGAGAGGTGGGCCCATGCCAACCTCATGAACTTCAACAAGGCCAAGTGCAAGGTCCTGCACCTGGGTCGGGGCAATCCCAAGCACAAATACATGTTGGGTGGAGTATGGACTCAGAGCAGCCCTGTGGAGGAGGACTTGGGGGTGCTGGTTGATGAAAAGCCCAACATGAGCCACTAGTGTGTGAGTGAGTACAGTCCAGAAAGCCAACTGTGTCCTGGGCTGCATCCAAAGCAGCGTGGGCAGCAAAGTTGAGGGAAGTGATTCTCCCCCTCTACTCCACTCTGGTGAAACCCCACCTGAAGTACTGCATCCAGCTTTGGATCCCCCAGTGCAAGAAGGACATGGACCTGCTGGAACAGGTCCAGAGGAGGGCTATGAAGACAGTCAGAGGGCTGGAACTCCTCTCCTATAAGGAAAGGCTTAGAGAGCTGAGGTTTTTCATCCTGGAGAAGAAAAGACTCCAAGGAGACCTTATTGTGGCTTTCCAGCATCTGAAGAGGGCCTACAAGAAAGCAGGGGGGAACTTTTTACAGCAAGTTGTAGTGATAGGACGAGAGGTACTGGCTTGAAACTGGAAGAGGGGAGATTTAGATTAGAAATTAGGAAGAAGTTCTTCACTATGAGGGTGGTGAGACAATGGAACAGGTTGCCCAGGGGGTTGTGGATGCTTCATCACTGGATGTGTTCAAGACCAGGTTGGATGGGGCTTTGTGCAACCTGGTCTAGTGGTATGTGTCCCTGCCTATGGCACGGGGGATTTGAAGTAGATCTTTAAGTTCCCTTCCAAAACTATTCTATGACCCTATGACTCTAATACCATTTTGCCCTACAACCTTCTGAGATAATGTGCTTTGGCATTGCAAGTGAAAAGGAAATTACTGGTCTAGAGGACAGCAGCAAGCTCTCAGAGTAACTGAGCAACAGTTCTAAAATCAGAATTGAGGTGTGAGCTTTCCACATCCTCCTCATCTGGTGTGTGGGGAGCTGTCCTAGAGCTGAAGGGATGTCCTGGAACCAGTTGTGCCCATGAAAAGGGACAGTAATTGCTGCCCATGATTACTGTCAGTGCAGGCTGTTAGCTGCCTCCCTGCCAGCTTGGAGGGGTGGAAGAAGCCAGCATAGTGTCTTCTGACACAATAGGATCTTCTGCTTGTGTGGTTTCAGTGCAGAGACTGATTAACTTGGACGCAGATTTTTGATTCAGAAAGACCTCTTAGATCACCTAGTCTATCCAGCATCAGACTGAGGATTACCTCAACGCACCTAGTTTTCAGGGACAGAGAGAGCATCTTAACTTCTTGTCCTGACACACCATCAGACATACAGTATATGACAGATAATATTTCTACATATTCCCTATGATGCTACATCTGAAGTTCAACTCCCTTCAATATCTTGAATCCTTTATCATAATTTCTGTACTTGCTTGGTTGTTACCTTGAAAGTATAGTTTTCTTTCTCCACCTCGGTCAGGTTGTTAATCACATGTTCTTTAAAGATCACCTCCACATAGTACAATCCCTCCTTGGGTGCAGATCTGGGAAGAAAATGTGTTGTATTACTTTTATACAGATGGAGTTATTATTTAGGAAATGCCAGGTCCTTCACAGGGTCTCCTTTCTCAGTAGGTCCCCAGAAGCTTCAACAGAGCAAAGTAAATTTATACTGTGAATCCAAATTCTACACATATGAGACCAAACTCTAAAATTGTTATTTAAAATAAATGTGGGGGCACAGCAAGAAATTAGTGAAGTGCAGAAGGTGACAAGGCTGGATCAGAACTCTATCCAAATTATACATTGATGCAAAACACAGACATGCTCATTAGACATGCTCAGACAATAGTTGTTATTCATTAGTATTAAAACAACCCAGGGCTGCCTGGATCTACAGGGCATCTTCATCCTGGTTTGTAATTTAACGCTGTATCCTTAATGCATGCGGTTTCTCAGCACAGTACTCAGCAGAATTAACTTCCAGCAAAATCATAGCAGCAAGAGATGGAAGAGCCCCATTAGGGTCACCCTTACAGCCTCTTGAGACATCCTTAGTCTTCCAGTCAAATGATTTTCTTTAAGGTTATGACAGGATGGAAAACAGAGACCTTAGATTACCCAGCTGGTGCTTGAAACCATGTTTGTTTCCCACTCTACTCATAACCTCTATGATCTTGGACAGGTCAAGAACACCAAAAGCTGGTGAAGTTTCCACCAAGGTTTTCTTGGGAGTTTTGTATCTAATAAATAGATATCCACAAACCTTGGAAGATCTGAGTCAGGTACACTCAGGTGTTCCCACAGTAGCAGCCATAGAAATTCCTTAACCTCACAAATTGCCTGTACAGACACTGAAAGAAAATGAGGATCCTGCCAGACAAATGGCAAGGTCTCCACCCCCGCCACTATGGTCATGGATCATACCTCGTTCTGCATCTTATAGTGGGTAAGTCAAAATACAGAGGAGAGACATCACACGGCAACCTGGGCAGGTGCGGATTCACCAGGGTCACCTCCAGGTGGGATGTGCTGGCTGAAGAAACATGTTCTAGCTCTTGTGATGTTGAGCCTAAGCAATGAAAGTCAACCAGAAGAGTCCTGTGAGGACACTTACACTCAGCTACCCATAATAAACATTTTTGAAAGCGCAACCCAGTTTTTCTGTAGGAGCAATGCTTAGAGCCCTTAATCAGGCTTTTGAAAGTCACATTTATGCAATTTTATATTGTTGTGGTTTAATCCCAGCTGGCAGCTGAGCCCCACACAGCTACTCACTCCTCCCTGGTGGGATAGGGGGAAGAATCAACAGGGTAAAAGTGAGAACACTCATGAGCTAGATAAAGACAATGTAATAATTAAAAATAAATAATAAGTCATAAGGAAAAGAAGGGGAAAAAAGAACAAACTAGGCTAGTGGAAAATAAAATCCAAGACAGACCAGTGGTGCAAATGAAGACAATTGCTCACCACCAATCAGCCAACGCTCAGCCAGTCCCTGAGAAGTGCCCTCCCCTCCACCAACCTCTCCCACGGCGGTATTGCTGAGGATGCTGTCACATGGTCTAGAATATCCTTTTGGTCAGTTGGGGCCAGCTGTCCCAGCTACCTACCCTCCCACCTTCTTGTGTACCTCCAGTCTATTTTGGCAGCAGGGTGGTGTAAAGAGCAGAGAAGACCTTGATGCTGTGTAATCACCACTCAGCAGTAACTGAAACATCCCTGTGTTATCAGCACTGTTTTCAGCACAAATCCAAACTACAACTTCATACAAGCTACTATGAAGAAATTTACCTTTACCCCAGGCAAAACCAACATACTTATTAATCTCGAGTTCACCTCACCATGCAGCTGCATGGCTTTTTGTGCCCCAAATACAGTATCTGGTCAGTCCCACATGTGTTCTACTGCAAAGACTGGCAATTATTGGGAGTTTAAAACATCTCAGCCATCTACACCTGAAAAAAATGTGTCCATAGATACTTAAAGCATCTATAAAATTAGTACCATTTGACATGGTCTTTGCAGTTGCTGATGTCTTCTATAGTTTTGCTGACAGGACTTCAAGCTGGGCTGTGTTGTAAAGTAGACCTGCTTAGCCCATTTCTTTAGAGTGAGTGGTCCAGAGATCAAAGACCTTTAATCTTCAGAAAGTCAAACTTTATTGGGACAAACTAGCATGCTTTACTTTTGTAGTGTCATCAAATGCAACTAGAAATGAAGAACAACTCTCCCTTTGCTCACAGTCTTCACAGGTGGTTCCCAGGCCACAGACTCACTTCCTATGACATCAGTGGTTCCTTGATGTGCAGCAAACTGCATGTTTCCACCTGCTCCCAAGAAGCTTTTTCCCCTTCTCCCAAGGCCTGGCTGCCTGCTTTTTCCCCACAAAAAAAAAAAAAAGAGACTCTGCTTGAACTGTGAGTTCCAGCTGTGCCTGTCCCTGCCTGCCACACAGTGCTGTTGGGGAATCACCTCCCTTGAAGACCTGACCTTCCTTTCTTCCCTCCATTTCATAATCTCTACGGGAATGCACAATATTCAGACAAATAAGAGTGATACCACTCATCATGGCTATAACTGACCAAGCTCCAGAACATGAGCGCCTAAACCAAACATACCGCTGGCCTAGAAACCAGCCCTCTACCCAATGAATCAACATTCAGCACTGCAGAGAAACCAGACCTAGCTTTAGGCAGCTGGTTTTGAGCCCAAATGAGCACCACATATCAATTTTTGTGATTTTTACTCAGACCTCATGTTTATCACTAGTGCTTTTAAAGCTTCAGCCTCACAGGACCTATGAACAGAGCAGATTCTAAGTTTTTCTTCAAAAGAAAGGGGGGCAGGGAAGAAATTTCCAGGCCTGCGGCTGCAAGAAGTAAGGTAAAAATCTGACTTTTCTCACTTGGAAAGAACTTAAAAGCAAGCAACCACCAGCAATAGCTTTTGGAGTAATTATTTCAAGCCGATTTCATGCTCTGGGTGCCACAGCCCATGGCTCTGTGGCTTGGGGTTCCTCACTCCCACCACAAACCTCAGCATGGAGCTGTTTCTCTCTTACTCTGATACATGCTTCAATAAGAGCTGGAAACTCACCATCCAGAGTAATCGAAATCCATGTTCCTCCAGCAACGCTGCCTTCTCGGGGCCTAAGGAGCAGTCCCGCGGATGTCACTGCAAAAACAACCCAGCTGCATCAGGCTGAGGATCTAGATCTCACTCAGGACAAGAAATACATGGGGGTTCAGGGAGCTGAGCCACGGCCGCTGCCCCCACAGCGCCGGTCCAGGGAAGGGGGCCAGGGAAAACCCAGAGCCAGGGTTGAGATAAGGAGAGTTTAATACAATGGCACACGAGGAACAATCACAGTAACAACAGTAATGACAACAGTGAGAAAAACAACATACAGAGTGAGTGATATGATGTGGGTAAGCAGACAGGGCCAAGCAAGGCCCCACAACTTCCAAACTTTAGGCTGCCTACGAAACATATCCTCTTCAAGGTCCAAGACAGCCTGTCCAGCTCTTTTTGGCCAAAGTCCTTAGGAAAGGAACACAGGCCTGGAAAGGAAATCTTGCTTCATGAAATTAAGCCATCTCTAAGTTGGTATGCAATGCCTGTCATAAATGCATCAAATTCTTAAGATAATTTAAGATTTACTTTGAGGACCCTCACCTTCTGAAGCTAATAGAGATTAACCAGTGGCTGGCTTGTTCTTGTTTTATTTTAGCCAAATATCAGAATTTTCCAGAAGTTTTTACAGTGATAACTAGTTTCCTGTTTAGTATTTCATGGGATTTCCAACTCAGCTGCATGTGAATGCAATCTCACCAAACACCACTATTAATCAGTGAAGCATACTTGAATCACGAACCCTTAATATCACCATGCAAAGTGATAGGACTATCATCAAGTGAATGAAAACCAACAGGCATGAAACGAATCCAGGTTGAACACAGAAAATTAACAATGAATCCAGACATCTCCACTGGCTATGGAAATAAGACCATGAAAAGCCACTGATAAGGGTCAACAATACCCAATATGCTCCAGACAATATCCCATAACACTGAACATCTTTCAGAGATGCTTCTCCATGTCTCACAGTCAGTCTGTACCCAACCCAGGAATACTGGATTTTGCTGATGTTATATGACCAGTGTGACTGCAACACCACCTCTCTATCACCCACCTGCAAGGAGTATCAGCTCAGCACTCAGAAAAGACGGCCTCCAAAGGTTCATCTTGGACTTCCAATGGGGGTTTCACAAGATGCTGGCTCCAGGATGATGGCTTGGGGGCTTAGCAGCTTCCCTGTAACTTTAAAACAAGCTCCACCTCTATTCTTTTTTCATGCTGCAGACCTGTGGGAGCAACAGTTTGTGTTACAGCAGATAAGATGGACTGCAATGTGGAATCATGGAGAAAACACCTCTTACACGGCATAAAGGACCAATATATTGCAAACCATACCCTTTTTCCTCCCACCCTACATAGAATATATGCCCCTCCAAGCAGATGACTTTGCAGCTAAGCCCAGGATGAGCTTTCCCCCACTGGGGCCGTGTTTCAAACAATTGACTCTCATTAAGTGGTAGGTACAGGGGAATTAGTGAAAGCAATTATACAGAATTTCAAACCAATGGTGTTAAACTCTTACAGAATCATGGAATGGTTTGGGTTGGAAGGGACCTTAAAGATCATCTAGTTTCAACCCCCCTGCCATGGGCAGAGACACCTTCCACTAGACGAGGTTGCTCAAGCTGGTCTTGAACACATCCCTGACCTGTGCTGCTTTGTACAAAATAGTTACATCTGTTACCTTAAACTAAATCATGCCATATTCATTCTCCAACCCTGGAAGCAAATGACTGTTACTAAACCCTCTAGCCTTCCACAGCTAGTTCCAAACTAGGAATGGCCCTTGCTGGTCCCTGCATGTGTGCTTAGGCATTGCTTGAAGAGCACTGATAGATTTGATCACGATGGTGTTGAGAATTGTTTTAGGAATATGAAAGCATGAGTTCCTGTAGCCTGGGAAGTTCCTGGTCTTACCTGCTGTCATCGCCAGGCATATCACACATTCCCTTTAAAAAGTCCATGCCAGGAACTGTTCCAACATTTAAAGATATAGACCATCAACTTTACTGTTTTCATCCTGGGTTTTGTACTAGTATGGAAATAATCACGGGTCAATTAATTTAGCCACATTTTGAATGAGCAAGAACCTCAAATTGTCACCAGTGAGCACAGAAACGGGGACACCCTTACCCGGGACAGCCCTTGGTTGTTTAAACTCAGCTTGGACTACAAAAAAACCCCAGGCATAAAGATGAAAACCAAATGGCAAGAAAACTTAGGATTTTGGGTTGTTTTTATGGGAAAATCTAAAGGGCAAAAATCACAATTACTATATAATCAGTAATTCTTCAAAGGAGAATCTATGCACCCCATGTAGAAGAATGCAGAGACAGCCTTTCACGGTCCTGCTCCACCAGCCGATTGCTGAAAAAAAAAAAAAAAAAAAAGGGCAAGAACAGACCTCAGCTCTCATAAGGCCCAGTTCTTCTGCCGGTTGATGGTACCAAGGACTCAAGTGTTCTTACATGTAGTGGTCTTTCCCCATTTGCCACATACACTACATTGATTGAAGCCCTCTTCTACATTGGTGAGTGCTCATCAGGTCACCTGAGCAAGTCTAAACAACTTCTCATAACACTGTCTGCTTTACTGGCTTTTGTAAATGTCTGTGACACCCATCAAAATGAAGCCAATTAAGTTGATTAACTGCTGCATTAAAGAGAATAACATTATTCCAAGGGAAAAAAAAAAGCAGGCTGGCTCTTCGGTTGCTACTGCTGCAGTGGTTTAAAATACATGATGCTTTAAGGCATTTTTAACAGGACTGGCACATGCAGATCTGCAGTCTGTAGGCACAAAGTGCTCTTGAGCACTGAGATTAGAAGATGAGGTCATCTTGTGTCCAAAGATGCTGGATATTGTTGGGGCATTGCCCATTTCGTACTTAGAAAGGGGATGAAAGGGAACTTGCTTCTCTGCTCCTGTTTGGTTTTGTCTGGCCTTTCCAGATACTGCAGCAGTGAGTTTCAAGGCAGCTGGTGAAAGGTTTAAAAAGTGTTCTCCAAGCACTTTGGGACACTCAGTCCGGATCTAGTAATTGGGATATTTTTATTTAGCAATATACTGCCCTCATGGGAAAGAGAGGGAATGAACAGAGGACAGAAACAACTGCTCAGGACTGGCCAGCAAAGCATTTGGTGATAATGGTAATGGCAGAAGAGGACAAAATCCAGAACAAAGCCATATCCACATTGAAGCCTGCCACATCAAGGAAGGCTGAATTGGGTTTGTTCAGCCTTGAGAAAAGAAGGCTTAGGGGAGACCATATCACTATATTCCAGTATTTAAAAGGTGTCCACAAAGAAGATGGAGATTCCCTTTTAACAAGGAGCCACATGGAAAAGGCAAGGAGTAATGGGTACAACTTACTCCTGGAGAGATTCCAATTAGATACAAAAGGAAAATTTTTCACAGCAAGAGCCATTGGTTATTAGAATAATCTCCCTAAGGAAGTGGTGGAGTCCCCAACATTGGACATGTAAGATTCAGTTGGACAGGGTGCTGGGCCATCTTGTCTAGACCGTGCTTTTGTCAGGAAAGTTTGGACAAGAATCTAGATTTTTGCACAACCCAATAGAAGCAGATTTGTAGAACAAAACAACCGGTGCTGAAGACCCAACATCTACTCTGCAAAGCATTTAGAGGTGGTACACACAGCACTAGCTCTAGCCTAGTCCCAGGGACTGAACATCCTTTAATAGCTAGAGTGTTGTTTGATGCATATCTTTGTTCAAATTTATCCAGAAGGATTGACATTAGTTCACTGAGATAGTTCTCTGGTGTGAAACAAATCACCTTACCTTAAGATGAGGAGACTTGCTTCAAAAGTATGCTCCTGGTCTAAAATGGGCATTAAAGGAGGTACTGTACAGCCTCTAAAGCACCTCACTCTCCCTTAAGAGTGGGGACTTTTTGCAAGATTAAGAGTGGAATGCCTGGTGGTTGTTCAAGAAACCAAGTCTGTTGGTTGGTCCTGTAGGAAAGGCAAATCTTAGAGCAAAACTGATAGGTTTTCCTGTTTCCCCCCTGTAATGGGTCTGGCTGAGCTGGTTTTCCCCACAGCTGCAGTGTTTTTGTGCTGGGAGCTAGAAGGGTGTTGATAAC